>RJWT010020117.1:0-18111 GCA_004365215.1 Cuniculus paca
TTTTTTTTTTTTTTTTTGAGACAAGGTCTCCCTAAATTGCCCTGCTTGTCTCAACTTGCAGTCCTCTTGCCTCAGCCTCCCAGATTGCTAGGATTACACACATGTGCTACCATGCCCAACAGAGTATACTGTTTTCTTTTTTAAAAAATAAGTTGTTGCTCTTTCATCCAAGTAAATACATTCATTCATGTTGTTGCCTATTTATCTTTTTATACTTATCTCATTATATGGATGACTGTACCATGATTTATCCCATCCATTGATATGTTGATGAAGATGTGGGTTAATTCTAGTTTTTGCTTATTACATACAAATAAAAGTGCTGTGAACATTAGTGTGCAAGTCTTTGTATGAACATATGCTTTCATTTTCCTTGAAATGAAAATTCTGTGGGAATCATAAGATTATCCAGCAGGTATTTGTATATTTAACATTTGAGTAACTGTTAAACTTGTGAATGTATCATTTATATCCACATCAGCAGTGCATGAGAGTTTTCATTGCTCCAGACTCAGTAGTACTTGCTGAGATTAGTCTTTAATTTTAGCCATTCTAGTGACTCTAGTGGTTTTAATTTGCATTCCTGAATGACTGATATTGTGCATATTTTCATATATTTGCCATATATATCTGTTTTCTGTGGTGAATTGTCTGCTATAATATTTTGTCCATTTTTTTTAGTTGAGTTGTCTTATTAATTTAGAATTTGTATACTCTAAATAATAGGCTTTTGCTGGGCATCATAGTATTTTGACATAATTTTTCTTGGTTTTTGGCTTCTCTGTCAATTCAATAGTGTTTTTTTGCAGAGCAAAATTTTCACTCTTGATACTATCCAATTTATTTTTTAATTTTTATTTTTTAGTTTAATTTTTTATTTTATCTTTTTCAAACATATAATCACTTGGGTTTTTCTCCTGTGTTTTCCCTATTTCCTAGTTTTAGCACCTGCATTTAAGTCTGTGATACATTTTGAGTTAGTTTTCTGCAAATAGTATAAAGTCTAAGGATAGAGATTTATTTTTGCATTTGTTGTTTAAGCACTATTTGCCAAACAGATTTTCAAGTTTTCAGGACATTTGGTCGTGTAAGACTACTTAATGACTGACAGGCCTTCTCCATGGGTTATTAGATTTTTAAAATATTTATTTATTTATTTATTTATTTATTTATTTTTATGCCGGGGATTGAACACTATGACCTCGCGCTTACTAGGCAAGCGCTTGAGCCGCTGAGCTAAATTCCCAGCCCTAGATTATTAGATTTTTATTCACTTAAATATTTTCCATTAACAAGTGAGTCATTGAAAACTCTAAAATGGGTGGGTTCTATCATTTGCTTCTGAATGTCAACAAATACAAATGAATTTTTTGACCTATGACTGTTAATATGTAAATTCACATTTGTAGAATTTTTCTGTTTTCAACTGCTTAGTTTGAAGACAGTGAACGTTAGACAGTAAAAGTTTCTGTAAAAGAGCATCCATTTTGGAGAATGCTGCATGAGACAGTAGGAATGTTACTGTTTATGCCATGAAACCTGCGAATCTACAGGATATGTTCCAAAGAACAGTTAGCATTTTGCCCTGATTCCTCTGTGGCTGCCCTTGCCTTGTTACTCTGGAAGAATTGAGTGTCTCCCCTAAAAACACTGTGTCTGCAGTTGTCTCGCACCTGATAACTGTCTTTTTTACAAGCTTCCTGTGCCACTTAGCCCAGTGGTGGTGCTCCCCGGTACAGCATTCACCCCATCTTTTCTTGTTTGCCTGAAAATTCTACCGTCTCTCCTTTCAACCAGTTTAGATCCTGACTCCCTGTCACTTTTTCCAATACTATTCTTATGTAACTAAATTCTTGGTAATTCAAATCTACACCTACACGACTTTCATATCATTACCTATCGGTTTCTTGAACTCTTTTTATTATCTTGTCTTCCACACAACTTCAGCTACCAATTTCAGTGGTCATATCCTGTACCTTATAGTTATAAATAATATGTAAGCCCTCATGATCTGTTTTCCATTTATCATTGTTTTATCACTGTTTCCTGTCTCTGCATTGCACTAGCTCTGGGACTGAGACTTCAGTTATTCTTTTATTCTCTAATATCTGTCGGACTTCACCTTCATGCTGTTTCTCTCTTTCATCTCACTCAGCTCTATAGGCAGAAGGAACCACACGTGCTCTCAGAGAAGCGGAGAGAGTCAAATCCAGTATTTGGCTAACCTGGCTCAGGGGAGTTTGTGCTTCGAAAATCTGAGCTCCAGAGACAGTTACAGAAAGTTTTATAGATTTTAAGGTGGGAAAAGGATGAACTAAGCAAAGACAGTTACTTAAACAGGTTTACAACTTTGGCCATCTGGTCACCCTCAGGTAGGGAGTCAAATTAGGGGCAAGGAAGGAGGAGAGAAGATGCTACAGGGTAGGGAGTGAAGTCCTATAAACAGGAGAAAGGAGGAGTGAGATAACTGAGTTGTGAAACCTCAAGAGTGTAGCTCATGCTGGAGGAGGGAGGGAGGGAGGAAAATGCTCAACCAGGGCAGAAACTTCTGTGATCCCACAAGGCAGAGGACCAGGGAACTGAGTCCCAACTTAGACCACTTTTATGCCTCAAGCTGTGATTCCTTCCTTAGTCTTAATCACTCCCCTTTTAACTCCCCTTTCTCTTACTTATTTATATTGTTTGACTAAACCACAACTTGTGTTAAATCTAATGTTTTGCTTCTTCTGCTTCTGACCCGTGCAGTTGAACTTTGCTGGAAAAAAAAAATCACAAATACACTGTTACTGTATTTCCCTTGTTTCTTAACTCACCTGCTCTTCTAGATGACAGCCTCACACTCTCTTCATGCCACTAGTTGTACCTCTTCTAGGTTTCTCACCTGATCACCTGAGATAGGATACATCCTACTTTTAAGACAATTGACTCAAATAGAAAGAGATTTCCCTAGAACTCCATGACTGTTTACCACCTGCCAACGTTTAATTTTGCCTTGCTGTCTATTATTGTACTGAGCAAAAGGATCTTGCTCTGAAGTGAGGACCCACACCTTGTGTATTGGATCTCATTGTCCCTCACCTGCTCGAGATCATCACCCTTTCTTCCCACTGTTCTACATCATCAACTTTTCCTTTTCTACTGGATCACATCCAAAGCAAACTCTTTTACTTGTATTTCTTTGTTATTTAAAAGTACTTCTTGTTTAAAAAAATACCTTCTTGTTTCTGTCAGACATTTCATTTGTCCTCCTTTTTGCAGCAAAACTCCTAAAAAGAATAGTTTGTACCCGACTGTTTAGATTCTTCCCCTCCTGTTGTCTTAAATTCAGTTCCATCAGGCTTTTCTTCCCATCATTACATTAAACTGTTAGGGTTACCTATGAGTTACATGTTGCTAATTTGAATAGTCTATTCTGAGTCCCTATTTTTACCTGTGAGTATCATTTGACTAACCTCCTCATAACACTTTGTACGTTTGGCTTCATGGGTACTAGAGTGTTTTTTGTTTGGAGATAGTATCTCACTAGATCGTCCAGGTTGGCCTTGAACTTACTGTGTTAGCCAAGGCTGGCATCAATTTCAAGATCCTCCTATCTTAGCCTGCTGAGTGCTCAGATTACAGAGGTGCTCCACTATGCCTAGTTTAGAGTGATTCATATTTGCTGCTTGGAACCCTACATTGTTGTTCATTTTACTTAGAGTAAAAGCCAAAGTACTTGGAATAGTATGTAAGATCATAAGTGATCAAGCTGTTTGTTACCACTCCAGCTTCATTCACTAGCGCTCTTTTCCTCAGTGGCCTCCTTGCTCATTGTCAGCCATTTTGGGCATCCGCTATATTGAGACTTTGGTACACCCTTGATTGACATTCGTCCATTCCTCAGTGAAACCTACTCGACCCCCCTTATTTAATACTGGTGCTGTCTCCCTTACACTCTATATCCCTATGTCCTGCTCTGTAGATATGTTCAGAAAATATTTGTCAAATAAGTGAATATGAAATTAAACAGTTTGACTTTAAAAAAGAAACAGCTTTTAGTGTTTCGTCTTCAAGAAAGATTCACCATTGTAGTTTTCCATTAAGAATCTCCTGGACACCAATTGGGTCTCTTGCATTTCAATTTAATTCTGTTACTACCTCCCTGAAGTAGCTCAGACTCAACAAGTTAAAGACAAAGTCCTTCAGTTCTGAGTTAATGTAGACCTCACACGTTAAGGTAAGGGCTTATTCCCACAAGACAGCCCACGCTTGAAGATTACTAGAAATGGGGTCCTCAGTTTACCCATACTTCCATCTGGCCAATTACAAATTCAAGGGTTTCCTTACTCCCCATCCCTGAAGTTTCATTATTTATTAGAAAGACTCATAGAACTCTGGAAAGTACTGTACTTAACAATTGCAAGTTTAATATAAAGCGTTAGGGCTAGGGTCAGGAATACCCAGATGGAAGAGCATAGCATAGGCAAGGTGTAGAATTAAGACAGCACAATGCTTCCTTCTCCTCTCTGGGCACACCACCCTCTTCACTGTGTTTGCCTGCTTGGAAGATCCCAGACCTTACATTCAGTTTTTATTTGTGGTAGTTTTATTACATCAGGCATGATTGAATCATTGGCTATGGATAGAGCTCAGTCTCTAGACAACCCTCCCTTCCAGTCTTGGGGTATTGGCCCAGCTCTGATTGTGCAGCTGCCTAGAGGCTCCTCTGTAAATCACCTCATTAACATAAAATCTGGAATGGGGGCCTCATTAATTTTCAGATCCTCATGTCACTCAGAAAATTTCAAGGCTTTTTTTTCAAACTCAGGACCTGCGCTTGCCAGGCAGGCACTTGTGCCACTGATCTAACCCCGACTTTGAGGCTTTTACAAGATCAAACCAACAGCCAAGGACTTCAGTGTACTTTTTATTTTACCACACCACATGTTAAGACTCAGGTCAGAAGTAGAAAGTTGTGCCGCTCAATTTTGGAAAAATAGACCATGTGAGATAAAATGAAGGTCAAGCAGTTGATCATGGTGGAATACATCATAATAAAAGAGTACTTTCATTTTTGTAGTGCCCCAAGTTGTGTGTCTTTGGTTTAGAATATATTCCTTATGTGCCCATATTGCTTATTTCGATTTAGGGGACTAAGCACATTTGCTGTATTTCTGTTGTCATTGTGTGTATGAAATTAATTATTATAGCTTAATATATATTTAATGGTGGTGGACCTATATGATTATTTTAGGTAATTAGAAGGAAATAGGCATACCTGGTGTCAAAGGCAAAATTATAATAAATTTAAAGGTCTTTTGCCCCCAGTACTGAGGATTGAGCCTAAAGGTACTTACCGCAGAGCTACATCTGTAGGTCTTTTTAAATTTTGAGATGAGGTCTCATTAAGTTGCTGACTGGAAGCTCAACCTGGCGTCCTCCTACTTTATCCTTCAGAAGCAGTTTAAAGGTTTTAACTGGCTTTTATTTACGATCCCAGAATTGGTAACACATCCTTACATAAAATAAAATGTTCTGATGAGCCACACAGAGCAGATTGGTTTTATAGACAGAAATGGGCTGAAGAAAGTAGAAACTAGAAACAAAAGCACATTGAACATTTTATAGAATTTTAAAAACAGGGGACTTTTTTTATACCAACTAAAAACTGGCTATTATCTCTTTGTCTTCTTTTAAAAATGCTTTAGAATGTTCCTGTAAGGTTAGACAGACAACTTAATTTTGGGTAACTTGTGACTAGAGTTTGATTTGGTTTTCTTGAGCCTGGTACAAGAGGAGCTCAGTCCAAACCAATGACCTCGTGCAAATTTTGTGTAACACTAAGAATCAGCACATCTATAAAAAGTACTAAAAGTTTGCTAACGAAAAGGCCATACTCAGAATAGGAACCAAAATACATTTATTTTGGATTCCACCTGAATTTGGAGGAGTTTATAAAGAATTTACATTGCTTAAGTGATTATTGAAGTAGAAATTTAGTAGAATTTTTTTTGTTTCTGTGAAGGTATTTGACTAAGAACACTAATTTTTTCTAAGAATTATATTAAGGATTAAAGTTAATGGGTTTTTCCTTTATTTTAAAGTATGACTTGTATAACTACAGACAATTAAATGTGTTACTGATAAAATGCTTTACTGTGTTATTTACGATCGCAGAATTGGTAACACATCCTTACATAAAATAAAATGTTCTGATGAGCCACACAGAGCAGATTGGTTTTATAGACAGAAATTATAAGGAAATTATTTTGTATGTGTATGTATTTTTTCTTGGCAGGGTCAGGATATAGGAACACGCTAAAGATAGCTTCTTATGAAGAACATCCTCAGCAAGATTATAAATTTTATTTATATATCTGTGCAGAACTATATTAAGTGTTTTGAGAAAATTACCTTTATGTTGTTTGATCCTCGAGTGAGACCATTAATTATGGAGTACTTATAAAATAGTTGAAATTGTAAACTACTTAAAGAAATGGAAGTTGTAACTACTGACTTGTGTATAGAGTCAAAGTTTATTACTAGGAAAAGTCACATTAAATGTAAGAAAGTTTTAATCTACTCTTCATTCTTTTGTTTTACAGCTCTTTTGTTGTTAAGACAAAGTCTGACTGTGCAGCTCAGGCTGGCCTCATACTTGTGATCTTCTGCTTTAGCTTCCCAAGTACTGGGATTATAGGTATTCACCTCCATGCCCAGCTTAGAGTACTGTTCTGGATGTTCTGTCTACATAATAGATTGGAAGCTTATTAAATGTAATTACTTCCAAAATTTTATTGAGAAGCTATGTTCCAGACTTTAGATATTGGGCCATATGGCAGTCAGTAGCAAATGCTGGCCTCTAACTAGTGTTGTGTCATGAGTGAAATAGGTATTTTTCTATCTGGAACCTGGTTTACTGAGCATTAAGGAGATAATTAGCCAAGGGAGTGTAGTGTTTTGTGTTCATTTTTGTTTTTGCTAAAACCAGTTAAATGGTGAATTCTGATTTGACAAAATGATTGTATTGTGAACTCTGCTACTTAACTATCTTACTGAACTTGTGAAAAAATTTGAGTCTGATAGTCCTAACTGTAATGTAATAGTCATCCCTTCATTGCAATACTTCTGTGACTGCCAGTGCTAGCATATGATGCAATAGGAACATTCCTGATGTAATACATGGAATATATGATACTAGCAGCTGTTTTTGTCTTCTTTTGCTAGTTCAGACATGACTGTTAAGAGTTTTCACTTAATAATTTTTTAACGAATTCATGTTGCTTGATTTGAAACATTTATTTAGACTTTTCTGTTTTATTCATAAGAAGTATTACTCTAAATTGCCAAAGAAGTATTTCATGACCTTGCAGTACTCAAGAGTATATAATGTGTTAGACATTCTAAAGCATTTTTAAAAGACTCTCTGGTGACATACAAATATCTTTTCACTTTGTGAACCTGACTTCCCATCCAGCTAGTAAATTGAGTGCCTTTGGCTTTGGGTAACCAGCAGTACCAGGAGTGTACTGCACTGGACTCACAAATGACCCTGTTCATGAGTGTCTTTTATTGAAAAGATTTGACACTTGATTGCCATGTGTCTTAGTTACTTTTTTCTGGTTGCTGAGACAAAATACCTGATGCCCAAAGTGAAGGAAGGAGAGGTTTATTTCTTACAGTTTTGGGGGTTTCAGTCCATACTCAGCTGGTTCCAAGGCAGGGTGGCGTGGTGAAGGGGCAGCTGTTCATGGTGGCTGCAAGCAGCAAAAGCAAACCGCGCAAAAGAGGGAAAAACATGTCTCCTTTCTGACTTTACATTGTATTTCAGCTACACCCCTGGGTGGGGGCAGGACTCACACCATCAATCCCAGCACTAGACAGTGAATCAATCACAAATGCTAGATTCAGCTGCTTCCATGACATGAGGCTTGGTGGGGGGCATCTATATACAAACCATAACACCATGATTGTACTTCTTAGATTATAGCCTTTTAGACGTTTATCTATTTATTTATGAGACAGTCTCGCTACATAGTGCAGGCTGGCCTTGAGCTTGCTTATGTGGCGCAGACTGGCCTCAAACTCATGGTACTCCTCCTGCCTCAGCCTCCCGAGTACTAGGATTATAGGCGTGTGCCACCATGCCTGGCAAGACTATTTTAGTATGAAAAATAATAGTGAAAAATTTCTAACTTCTGTGATCTTTAGGGTAGTTCTTTCACATTTTAGTAGAATCCACATTGTTTTCTTTTGTGTTGCCTGTTTTTCTTAGAGATTCAGAGCAAAGAACAGTTGGGAGCTATCTGCTGGTTTATAGCAGACCCTTTTCCTGCCAGCTTGCCTCTCTTGACAGTCTACCTGGCCCTTACCTGCAAACATGTGTGTCTTATTGGCAGCACTGTCTCCTACTGGCTATATGTAATTTGTACCAGGGATGAAAAACAGTGACTGAAACATTTGAATTTTCCTGGGGATTTAGAATTAAAATTAAATGCCAAGCTATCTTTCATTATTGGAACTGAAGTGATAAAGATTTGGAATGTATCTGTAGTGATTTCCAGCCTTGTATGCAGAGAAAAAGGGAAAAAATGTTATTCTGAAGAGAGAAAATGGCATAGATGAGCAGAAAGAGAAGATGAAAGTCAGTATTGTCTGGATTGTTACTCCAATATTTTCTTGGGCCCAGCTGTGTTTAGTGTCATAACACACGTCAGTGACCTTCAAGTACATAGCCCTTTTCTTGCATAAATTTGCTCAAATTGGTTTCTCTTAAAAGCAAAATAACTTCAACTAAAAACACAACATTAAACTTAAAATTAATATAGATGGGTATGAATATCTGTGTTGCAAACAGTGAAGTTAGTCTCCTTCCTGTCACTGTATACAAATGAATCATAGACCCAAATATACAAGCCAAAAACATGTAAAATTCTTACAAGGAAGCATAGAAGTAAATTCTTTTTGACTTTTGTTTTTTTATTTATTTATAATAATAAATATATGTATATATTGGTCTTTTTTGAGATAAGGTCTCACTGTGCAGTTCAGGCTGGCCTTGAGCTCACTTTGTAGCCCAGGTTAGCCTTGAACTCACAAAGATCCTCCTGCCTCAGTCTCCTGAGGGCTGGGCTTACAGGCATGTGCCACCATGTCCAGCCTTTTTGACTTTGAATTAGGCATGGGTTTCTTAGATATGACACCAAAAAGTACAAGATAGACAAATAGAGCTTCTCAAAATTAACAATTTGTGTGTGAAGTAGACTGTCAAGAAAGTGAAAAGCAGCTGGGCAAGGCATCTCACACCTGTAATCCCAGTACTATGGGAGGCTGGAGAATGGCAAGTTTCACCCCAACCTGGGCAGTTTAGCAAGACCTTGCCTCAAAATAAGTTTGTAAAAGCTGGAGGCATAGCTCAGTATGAAGGCCCTGAGAGAAAGACAGAAAAGAGAGAAAAGAAAGAAAGCAGGAAAGCAGGTGGGAAATTACAGATAAAGTTCCTGTGTCCTGAATATTAATCCAAAAGGAATAAAAGCTCTTACCACTTGATAATGAAAAACATCCCAGTTTTTCTTTTTTTTGCAGAACTAAGGATTGAACCCAGAGCCTTCACACTGAATTGCATCCCCAACTCTTTGTTTTTTGAGATAAAATCTCACTAATTTGCCCAGGCCAAGCTTGAACTTGGTGATGCTCATGCCTCTGTTTTAGAGTGCTGGATTTATAGGCATGCACCAATTTTCCTGTCTTCAGTTTTCCAGTGAGCAAACAGTCTGAATAGACATTTCACCAAAGAGGGTATACAAATGACCAAAAAGAAGAAAAAAAAAAGAGACATGAATGGTCACTTTTCATCATTAGCCATCAGAGAAACCCAAAACTACAAGAAGAAACCACTTCACATTCATTTGGATGGCTGTCACTAAACAAGTAATACCTTGGCAAGGCTGTGGAAAAATTGGAACCTACGTACATTGCGGGCAGGATTGTGTAATGATGCAGTTACCTTGGGAACAGTTTGGTTCTGCTTCAGTGTTAAACATGGATTTATCGTGGGACCCAACAGTTCTACTGCTAGGCATTTACCCACATGAAACATGTCCACACAAAAACCGGTGACAAGCGTCAATATATCGTTGTTTGTAATAGCTAAAAAGTAGAAATAAGGGCTGGGGATTTAGCGCAGCGGCATAAGCGTCTGCCTGGCAAGTGTGAGGTCATGAGTTTGATCCCCGGTACCAAAAAAGCACAAAAACAAAAAAACCACAACAACAAAAAAGGTAGAAATAGTGCCATGTGTACATCATCTGACAAAATGTGGTGTAGTCATGTGTCACTTAATGGCAGGGACACTAAGAAACGCATCATTAGGCAATTTTTATCTTCATGCAGACATTATAGAGGATGCTTACAATTGAAATTAAGGTAGCCACAGTATCACTAGGCAGTATAATCTTATAAGACCATCATTGTACATGCTGTCATTGGCCAGACTGTTATGTGGTACATGACAGTATACCTGTAAGTGGAATATTGTTCAGCCTTAAAAAGAAACAAGGTTTTAATGCATGTTGCAATATAGAGTAAACCTTAATTCACTCTAAACTGGATGTGGTGATGCCTGCCTAACCTACAGTCCCAACACTCAGCAGGCTGAGAAAGAAGGATTGCAATTTTGAGGCCAGTTTGCATTATAGAGTAAGACCGTGTCTCAGAAAGCAACAACAAAAACACTAATAAGCAAGACAGAAAAGACCACATAACATATGATTTTATTTATATGAAATGTCCATAATAGGCAACTTCATGGAGGTAAAGTAAATTAGCGATTTCTAGAAACTGAGAACAGGAAATATGGTATGATAGCTAATGGAGTAAAAGGTTTCTTTTTGGGGATGATGAAATCTAAGATTAGATGGTGGTGATGCATGTATAATTTTGAGTGTAGTATACTAAAATGGTTGTATACTTTAGGCAAATTGTATGCTATGTGAATTGTATCGCACAATAAGAGTATGAAGCTGTTTTTGAGAATAGATAGTAAAGTTAATATGTTTCAGGCAATAAGATACAGGCTTCCAGGCTGTATGTGGTGGCACATACCTGTAGTCTCAGCACTTGAAAGACTGAGGCAGGAAAATTTTGAGTTTGAGGCCAGCCTTAGGTACATAGGAAGTTTCTGTAGTGGTAATTTGGTTGTAACTGTTCTTTTAATACCTACATGTTACCTAAATAAGTACGTTTTTCTTTCTTCATAATAAGAGTTAAAAATGCTAAGTAACATGTTGCTTACTTAAAGCTAATTTGAGTAAAGCTTAGTACTGATTATATCTATCAGTTTGAATTACGGTAAAAGTTTAAATGTAGATTTTATTCTCAACCTGTCTCATTGCCACTCTGTTCTTTGGTTGAATAAAGGCAGTTGTGGTGTTATGCAAAGATCTTGGACTTAGCAATTATTACTATTACCAGGATAAACATAGGTGTTCCACTTGATCTTGGACAAATTATGTCATTTCTTAGAGTATCAGTTTGAAAAATGTTAAGATGAGGTTCATGCTTAGTTTGAGAAGTTTGGGGTTCTTTTCCCTGGCATTTGTTAGAAGTATGGAGTTTTCACTAGGAAAAATAAATATGTTTAGATTATATCCTTGTTTCATTGTATTTGTACACAACAATACTTAGGTCTTTTGCAAAGAGAAATTGTGTTCAGCTTGGTCTAATGCCTAGTATTACATCTGAGAAAATAGGTTCTCAGTTTATATTACTTGAAGAAACTGAAATTTAGTGACTTGTTGGTGACTTTGGAGTATTAGGTGATAGAGATGATTGAAATATCAACTGAAAAATTCATCTGACTTTAATATGTTTTGTCTTTTTAAAAAATTATATGATCGATTTTGACTGTTTCTAGATATTTGTGTGGTATCTACAGTTAATTCCAGCTTAGTATATTCAACTATAACTTCTAAAAATATACTACTTACTAGCTTTTCTTATAAAAAAGCAAGATATTTGATATTTTTATAGTGAGTTAATAATAATTGCTTTCAGAGAAATCCATAATAGAATAATTACAGCTGTTCACACATTCTGAATTACTTAGTGGCTGATATGTGACAAATATATTTTTTATGGCTCACTTAATGATTTAGAATAAGATTCAGTTTTATTTTCTTTTTAGCATGATAACTACATGATCTTAATATACTAGTCTTTCCTTAATTGCAGAGATCCTACATATTTTGATGAAAATTGGCTAAATAGAATCAAAACTGAAGTGGGAGATAATTGGAGACTAAAGGTATTTCTTGTTTTTTTCATCTGTAAATATTTTATGTATGTAATTGTTAGATTTTTATCTAGTAAGTCTAGTGAGCGTTGGAAGCTCAGCCGATGGTGAAATCTGAAATTGAAGAAATGGAGATAACCTAAATCGCCCATTAAATACACCATAATTAGGGCAGTAAAACACAGTGTATGAGGGCATGAGCTTTGCAGCCAGAGCACCTGTGTGTCCAGATCACACCTTTCCCCTTTATTCTTTGTGGGGGAGTATTTAACTTTTATAGAACTTGTAGAATGAGGGTTACAGTGGGATCTACCACACAGAAATAAGAGTTACAGTATATTTGCAAAGTCACAGTACATGTTGTATTCTGTAATTCTGTTGGCAATGAGAAAATATTTATGATAATTTTTTTATGTTAAACTATGTTTTTATTTATTTTGCCTTTTACACTGTTGTCTGTCTTAAACAGATTAGCAATTTAAAGAAGATTGTAAAAGGAATCCTGGATTACAATCATGAGGTAAGGATGTTTTTTTCTCATTGTATCTGAAATTTATGGGATAGGTTTCAGGTTAAAGGAAAATTGCCCTCGAAATGTAATTTGCTGTCTTGTACAATTTGTAGGATGCTGGTACTGGCATCTATTAGGTGATGAATAGAAGAGCAACTTGTTCATTATATTATGGGTATTTTGATGATCACTACTTTGTGTTAGATTGTGCTTTATGCTGATTATTAATTCTGTATTCATCCCTTACTTGTGAAGGGAGTTGACAGCCTGTACACCATTAAAGTCAACTCCATTGTCTACTTCCATTGTATCTTTTGGCAAAAGCCTGGCCCTAGAACTTTATCGTCTTCAGTCTGCATCAGAAGAGTCTGGAACTGCTGGGAAAAAAATCAGAGAATAGAAGAACTGATTTTACCTTTTTTTTTTGTGCTGGGTGTTGAACCCAAGGTTTTTCCACTGAGTTAGATCCTGAGCCCTTTTTCTGTTTTTAATTTTAAGATGGGTTTCACTTAGTTGCCTGGGCTGAGCTCCAGTTTATGATCCTCCTGCCTCAGTTACCTTTCACTCTCATCCTGGAAATTCCTTTGTCTCTGTCTTTTCTTGTATTCCTTTTACTGAATCATTTCTCTTTCCTGGTTTATTTTCTTTATTATTTTGGTGGAGCACATTTTTCCATGCCATCTACAGAAGCGTACATGATAGGTAATATTTTCAGGCTTTGTACATTTGAAAATAATCTTAGTTCTCCCTTATGTTGAGTTGGCTGTGAAATTTCAGTTGGAAATTTCTACGTTTCTACATTACTACATTGTCCCTTGAATTCCAGTGCTGCTCTTTCAAGAGCTTCAGCCTGTCATGGGAATTTCTGTCCTGTTAGTAACTTGTTCATTTTCTGATAATTTTAACATCATCTTTTTAATTGCAAAGGTTTACAATTGTATGCTTTGGTGTAAGGTGTGTTTTAGAGGATGGTAGATGCTTTATTATGCCTAGCTCTTAGCAGTCCTTTAAAACTGCATATCTATTAGTTTGGGAATTTTTTAGTCATTTTGTTTTGTTTTTGTAATACTAGAGTTTGAACCCAGGACCTTCACATTGAGCTACATTCACAGTCCTATTTCGACTTTTGAGACAGGGTCTTGCTAGGTCACTTATATTGCTTAGGCTGGGCCTAGCAGTAGTCCTTTCTGCCGCAGCCTACTGGAATGCTGAGTTACAGGTATGTGCTGCTGTACCTGGCCAAATATTTACTAGGTTTAGTTTTAAGAAAATTTTCTCACATATGTGTATCTGTTTTACTCATTTTTCCCACATTAGTTTCTTTGCTTTCTTTCCTAAAATTCCTGTTCAATCTTTGAACCTCCCTCATTGATTCTTAATTATCTAAACTATTTATTTATTTATTTGTTTATTTATTTTTGAGAAAAGGTCTTGCTATGTAGTTGAGGCTGGCCTCTTAACTCATTGCAGTCCTTTTATCTCAGCCTCCCAGTTACTGGGATTAAAAGTGTGTGCCACTATGCCTAACTCTTTTTTTCTCCTGTATTTTGCTGTTTCTGTGATAATTATGCAACTTTTACCCACTTTGCCCATTAAAGCTTCCATTATTGCTAAATGTCATATTTTTGATTCCCAAGAGCACTTTTTTTTTTCATATATTCTCATAGATATACTATTTTATATTAGAGAGTATTAAAGAGGTTTCTTTTTACTTTTTTTTTTTTTTTGGTCTTTTCGAGACAGGGTCTCATTATGCAGTTCAGGCTGGCCTTGGGCTCACTTTGTAGCCCAGGCTAGTCTCAAACTTGCAATGATCCTCCTGCCTCAGCCTCCTGAGTGCTGGGATTACAGGAGTGCACCACCTCACCTGGCTTGTTTTATTTCTTAAATCATTCTGCTCTCTTCTAATAATACCATTAAGGAAGGCTAAGGCAGAAAGGCTGTAAGCTGAAGGGCATCCTAGACAGCTTAGTGAGACCCTCAATAAAAAACTGTAAGTGCTGTGGAGTTCAGTGGTAGAGTATCCATTCTGTTCCTGAGACTGCAAAGGTGGGTGGTACTGGGAATGCAACTCAGTCCAAAGGAACTGGGTTTAATCCCTTGTAACCCAATAAAGATAGTGATTAAATTTAATCTGAGTTGATGGTGTATTTGTGTTCTTTTAATTCAGTTTATTTTCCCATTATCATTTAGAATAAAATCCGTATCCTTAATTCACAAAGACTTAAATGATCTGCCCCTCTTTCCAGTTTGACCTTATCTACCCTAGCCATGCTGATCTTGATTGTTGCTGAAGTTCAAGTACACTCCTACCTCAAGACTGCCTTGGGCTAATTTGCATGGTATATTTTCCCCTGATATATTGCTATGTGGTTTGCTTTTTCCTTCTAAATCGGAGGCTTTGGTGGAGGGGAGCAGTTGTTTTGTTTACTTGCTTGTTTTGGTGCTGGGGCTGGAACCCAGGGTTTCCACATGCCAAGCATATGTCTACTACTGAGCTCCACCTCCAGCCCTGATGCTCAGTTTTTATCTTAACATAAGAGACCTTCCTTGATCAGCTGGTTAGAATGGCAGACTTCCTTCCCCACAAACCATGTCACTTTCCACTATAAAATAAATGTGCATTCAGAGAAGTGCATGATGTGCACATGTTCAGTTTAATGGTGAATTATAGTCCTGTAACGTAGATCTGTGGAATACTGCCACCATCTTCGAAGGCCAGTCATATCTACTTTCCTGTTCATAACCTCTTTTCTCTCTTCCTAGGCCAGAAAAAACTGTGATCCTGAATTCTTAAATAACCCTACTTTTCCTTTTCTTAATAATTTTACTGATATATTAGGGTTTCATTTTTTATTTTCTTCCACTTCTTCCACTGCTTTCCTTTAACACTATTTTTGTCTCCCCCCCCCCCACGGGAGACTTTTCTCAGATGTCTTAATAATCTTAGGTTGTTTGATGATTTTTAAAAACAAAGCACTATAAAAATCTGAACTCTGTGTGAGGATTTTTTTATACTATTAAATTTCACTTTGGGGTTATCAGACAGAGATGTTTTCACTTGTTTGCGTATGTCATTTCACTTGGGACCAGTCACTTTCCCCATAAAAGAACCCTACATTTGTGCTGATATACTTTGCTTCCAGCGTTTTGAGAATCAAGTGCAGTGAAGATGACAAAATCTTACTGTTGGCATGAATTTTTGTTTACTCAGCTCTTTCTCTTGCCTGCCCCCAGTTGAAAACCTTCTGGTTCTGCTTTATCAGAAAGCAAACATGCAGTCTTCTGTAGAGCAGTAGAGGAATTAGTAGTAAGCAGTTTCTTTCAGCATACACACCACATAAAGGATTGGGAACCAAGTTGCTGTGACTGCAGATAGTTGTAACTTTGGTATGGAATTGGGATTGAGATTGGCAGAACAGCTGTGTCCCTGGCAGTGAGTTTTTGGTGATAACAAACTAATCTCTGGCAAATATTTTATTTGGTCTATAAAAGTGAATGCAATTGTAATCTTTTTGTCTTCATGCAGATTTTGGGTCAGCAGATTAATGACTTTACCCTTCCTGATGTAAACCTTATTGGGGAGCATTCTGATGCAGCAGAGCTTGGAAGGATGCTTCAGCTCATTTTAGGCTGTGCTGTGAATTGTGAACAGAAGCAAGGTAATTCATTTGAAGTTAGTCTATGCATTTAAAGTACTAAAGGAAAGTAATATGTAATATATGTCTTAGATATAAAGCATCAGTATAAACAATAACACCTTTCTAATACTTCCCATTTTCTATAGTTTGCTAGTAATTTTTTTTTTTTTTTTTTGGGTACCAGGGATTGAACTCACTACCTTGCGCTTACCAGGCAAGCACTTGAGCCGCTGAGCTACCCCTGTGGCCCATTTGCTAGTAATTTGTTGCAACCTTAAGTGAGTTTTGCAAATTAGAATAAATTTCATTGTGGTGATATTTTTCCCCTTTCTGCAAGACCACATGGTTCTTTGAATAGATTATTTCTTTACTGTGGTGCTGCTAGGGATGAAACTTAGGGCCTTGTGCATGCTTAACACTCTGCCACAGATTTACACCTTTGCCCAGGCAACTTGTTTGTAACACATTTTAACTACACCTAGGTTTGATAAAAAGGTACTGTTGATTGGACAAGGTCTGCCTATTAGTATGCAACCAATGAACAGAAATGTACCCCAGCTCATTGAGTATTCAGATCTGCTTCCCCAACCTACATCTATCATAGATACCTTAGGTGATTTTTTAAAAATGTATTTTGAAACATTTACAAGTTTATTTTTATTGTGGGGAAAGAAGAGGGAGCATTTATCATTATATGTAGGCCCTAAATAAAATAGATTTGTAATTAGGTTTCCTACCCCTAAATCTGATAACTGTTCTTCCTTAAGAAATCACTTCCTCAATTAAATTTTAAATATCACCTTAACTGTCTTTGAAAGGAGGAAATTCAATTGAATATTATCTAGATTTTTCATTCCATTTATTTATAAATAATTATAAAACTTTTAGAAATACCACAAAATTCCCCCCATTTCTGGAGATTGTTCTCAGGACTTCCCACATCCTTGACTTTTTTTATTTTGAGATGCAATCTCACTAACTTTTCTAGGCTGGCCTCAAGTTTGTGATAGATCCTCTTGCCTCAACCTCCTGAGTGCCTGAGACTATAGGTCTGCACCTCGAAGAATATTTCATATTGACATACTTTCAAGAGAAAGCCTTGAAATTGAAGGACTTTTGAAGATTTGTTTTCACAAAGATGAACAAAGACTTTTAAAATAAATGAGTGGTTTTCCTGTGTTACTGCAATGCTAAAAAGATCTCACAAACTGAAAATCTGAACTATCATCTTTTATTTTCCTTTGTTTTCTTTGTGTTATGATCTAAAATACCCAACTTTGTTTCCAGAACTAAATTGATCCAGTGTATTATATCATTATTATTATTATATAAATACTGGTTGATTTACTAATTCAGTTTACAAAATTGCAGTTCAGGAAGTAATTGTGTCCTTGATTTTTAAGGCATGGGATGTATTGCCTCGTCACCTGTGTCAGGACGTGATTCCACTCTCACAAGTGTGGAGGGCATGGGGCAAATTATTCAATATCTGTGATTTAGTTTCTCAGTAAAAAGAACATTTAGTGCCTACCTCATAAGGTTATTCTGGGAGAAAACGAGATACTTATATAAAATAGTACAATTCCTTACATCATAATGATTTAAGTTATATGGAAACATAATTATTTATAGATAGTATCTTAAATCACTGATTTTAGTTCAGTTTTTTATTGTGTGTTTTGTGGACT
>RJWT010020118.1:0-18111 GCA_004365215.1 Cuniculus paca
ACACAATTTTCAGTGTCTTAAAACATGTCTTCTCCTAAATATGCCTAAATAATGCAAATAGTTAAGTGAATAGTTCAGTTATAAAGCTGTCTTACCGGAAATCATTAAGCATCTATGTGACATCTCTTTCAGGTCATTGCTGTGAAAAAATGCTTGATTTAAGGACATTTTTCAGAAATTTATTTATCTGTTTTGGTGAAATTGCCAGTCTCTCTCTCTCTCTTTTTTTTTTTTTGTTTACTTGGGAATTTATTAACTTCAAAATTAGCTTACAATCTCCTCAGGAAGACTGGTTATTTTACTTTCTGATCTGTAATTAACGATGAAGAATGCATGTATGTGTGTATGTCTGTACGTATGTATAAATTGGGAGTAGCAGTTAAGTAGAAAGGATATGAATTATAAATTGGTATGCTTGGCCTAAAAGGGATTGAAATGCTTCATTCAATTAGTGGGGATGATAAATTACCTGTGAATTAAATTATTGCATAACCTATTGGTTAAAATCCCACTGAAAGTTCCTTTTCAGATACATTTATTTTCCCCCGCTTGTTTAAAGGGCAGAATTTAGGTAAGGTTCTTTTAAAGGAAGGTTCTAAAAATATACAGGATGCCTGCATGCATCCCTTGTCTAGTTGACTGAAACCATTTTATATGTTGTTTTAAAAGAAATTTTCATATTTAATATTCCTAAGGAAAACTTCATTAAAGTGAGCAGAAATTAGCCCGAAAATTATTTGAACAGAAAAAGATCAACAAAGAAAAACACATTTTTTTGAACAAAGATTATGCATCTTGTTGGAAAAGGAAGAAGCATAATTAGGAAATATAAAATTATGCTATGCAAGTTGATTAACCATTAGGCTTTTTAAATCAGCTGTGGCTGTATGTAAGGGGAAACAACCACGAAATCAATCAGCTGTTAAAGACTTACAGATAAGCAACCTTTTATAACAGTAAACTCCAAAAAGGACCTGTTTATGCTGATGCCAGGAGCTGCAAAGATGTTGTAAAATGAGAGAGCAAGGCCTGCCCAACTCACTCCTGAGTTCCTCCTGCCCCTCTCTCTGATTTGACCCCTTCAGCTGGGGAGAAGATTGGCAATGTAGCTTTGACAAGTGTCCTACTTTTATTTTATCCTGAAAGGTTGACCTTAAGCCACATGAGGTCTTCTTTTCTTCTTGCCTCCTCACCCTCCTCCACATTTGCTCTCTCCTTTCATCTTTGCCTCCATGATTGTCGCTGAGTACAGGTACAACTGGGAAACTGAATAAGGTCAGGTTTTTCTTATAGTGTGTGATATTATACTCTGTTTTTCAAATGGTTACACTGAAGGAGACTAATAAAATGTGCAAGAGATTTATTTATTGCCACTGAATATGATTCTGCAATTTGCAACTTTCAGTGAAAAAGTAATGAAAAGATCCACTTAAAAAAAGAGTGAATGGGACAGTTTCTTTTCATTCAGCCAGAGGTTAGCTGTCATGTTTTATGAGTTTAGTGAAATTTCACTTAGCTCATTTTTAGTACTCTTGACCATTCTTTGAAAGTAATGGATACCATGATGAATTGCTCAGATATAACAGGTAGCATAATTAAAACCAATGATATATTAAGGAAAAGGACAAGGAATTGCTTTGAAGAATTAAAAGTGGAAATGGATGAAACTATTATTGTTCAGGGTGTTGTGGAGAGTTGTTTGAATGAAGAATAGAAGGGCAGCAGCAGTTGCCCTGAGAGAAGAGTGGGACTCGCCTATAGGTAGTAACAGTGTTTAGGGAAATGTATTAAGTATTGAATTATTTTGAGCTTGTTATTGGAGCTTCTGTTGCTACATTGTTTTTCCAGATTTCCCCTTTGTCTTCCCTTCTTTCGCTTGCCTAACCTACCCAGGTTAGAACAGAAATAAAGGGTAGAAGAGGCTGAAGCCTGTCTCCCCAGTCAGTGCTGTTTGATCTGTCGGGATGACTGTAATCAAAGCTTTGAGACAGTACGACGTGAGCAATGTCAGATCTGGAGTGCAGGCCCAACATTTTACCTGGGCCGGGCAATTTCACTTGTCATTTTTCTGTACAGAACATGGGGTAACATAATAAGATGAGATGTGGTAAGTGCTAGCATTGTGGCCGTGCAGAATGCATCAGTTTTACCTCAGGATTGGGGAAGTCTATGGACTGCCTCATTGAGGAAACCTCAGGGTGATCATTTCACTCCTTCATGCCTTAGTTTCTTTGTTAGTAAAATGACATGTCTGTCCCATGCCTGCGGTTTTCAGATTTTTAGCTTAGGCTCATGAAATCCTCAGGGTCCACTGTCCTCAGCTTCCCTTTCCCATCTGGCCAGAATTGCCTGCTCTGTTTTCCTTTTATGCTCGAACTTCCTTATGCAGTGTCTTAGGAGAAAAATGTTGCTTGGTAAAAAAAAAAAAGTTGGAGAAACTCTGTAGGTGATCTTTAAGCATCATTTCATCTAAGTACTGGGAAGTGTTCTTTGCATCAATTTTTTTGTTCTTTGTAAACTTGTTTTAACTTTCCTGTTGCACTTATTGGTTAAAACAAAGACTTGTGTACTCATTAATGAAACTGTCACATATTTGGATTTAAATCCAAGAAAATTCCTTTACTGCAGTTGTAGCAGAATTCTTAAAAAGGACTGTATGAAAGGAGGAGGGCCCTAGTCTGCAACAAGCCCAGACTTTTTTTTGTAAATGAAAAGCCTGAAGTGAATTCTAAAAAATACTTGATCTGAGTTATATTTGGAGGATGTAGTTGAGAATAGGAACTTATGGGTGGGATTTAAGTGTAGCTATAAAAAGAGCATCAACTGTTGCTCAGAGTAGGTGAGCTCTCTCAAGAGAAGGTCACGGAAACCTGGTAGCAACGGTATCTATGGAGGAAAGGGCTTGGATGCTTATCCCAGTGTAAGGAGGGGAGCCTTTGAAAAGAAAAGCTACGTTAGCAAGCTTTTTAAGAGAAAAGCTTTAAAGGTTCTGGCTCAAAATATGAAATCTTGCTGCTTTTTTTCAGTAAAGCAAATCAAGCTGAGGTAGGCGATGAAAGGTCCACGGCGTGTGTTGCTTTTGTCTTCCCCGTGGAGGTCTGGAAGCACGCTATTGCTTTCAGGCATGTGATCGTCACGCACAGAATAATGCTGCTGCCTTTCGTGTGGTTCAGACCTTGAATGAAAAATGGTGACGATAATGAGGGTAATACTTTGCAGTAGCTGAAGATCCACAAATCATGTTCATGCTTAAAAAAAAAAAAATCTCTCCAAAGAAGTCTGTTAGAACGTTTTGACAGAACAGATGCTGCTTAAAGAGTACAAACAGATTTTTAACCGAAAAGAAAAAAAGAAAAAAAGTTTGAGTGGGGGTGGTAGTAATCGTTAAGGGTACTGTAATGGAATATTAATGACTCCCAAACTGACTCTATTTTTAATTTGATCATGAAGAAGTGCTACAGGATTTCATATGCAGATGCATCTGTAGAATTTTGAGTGTTTGTAGGTTTGGAGCATTCTTTCAAACATCATAACATAGTTCATTGGAATTGCTGCTGCTGTCAGTCAAGCATGAACATGTATAATGGATAGGAATTTAATTGGTCACATTGTGAATTTCAGCCACCCTCTTTTTGCTTATGTGTACTAGAAGGGGGATGGGTAACTTCCTCGGGAGTGATACACTTCTTTCAAAAGACCTACAAACCAAGCTTAAAAGAACTGTCACAGCCAATAATCTTTCCTGTTTGTGGCGTCTGCCTATCCATTAAGTAACAGAGGAAGAAATTTCAATTTAAAGGCGTCTGTAACTATCCAGTAAAAATACCTCATAAAGGAAAACAATTTGTTCTGTAGTGGTAGTAATGCTTCGCTATGTAAAGGTCAGTTGTCCTGAAGACCATGAAAGATGAAAACAAGTAAAAAACTAAAACTAAAATAAAAATAGTCAGAATAAATGAATGTTGCAGAGCGCATGCAAAGAATGCCACGGATTGTACTCAGACCCTCATTTAGAGCCTGCTTTTAATCACCATTACAATTTTTACTTCAAAAGTTTTGGCCTGGTCTCTTCTCTGGTACACGGTAAGTGGATGGCTCTGTAGGCCCAGGTGCATAGGATATACCAGCAACTGGGCTGGGCTCTTGCCACTGCTTGCCTCTGAGTCAGTTCTTCATTAACAAGACAATAGCCACATACATTTAATTTTTCTAAACGCAAGCATTTAAGTTCTTACTTAAATTTGCAGTTGCAATTATTTTGATGATGGGAAAAAAAAAGTATTTTCTCAGTCTGACCGTGAATCGAAAGATGAATTCAAAGGGAGTGCTGCTCCTCAGATACGTGTTAGTAGGTAGTAAGAAGTGATTTGAAAATGAGATGAAAAAAAAGACATGAAACCTGAAAGGGAACTTGGTCTCCAGATGTGAGGGCTGGAGTGGTTTGAGGCGGGGGCGGGGACAGGCAAATCTGTGCAGTCAGCATCTTCTCAGAGCATGACTGTTACAGCCCAGCAACATAATGGATGTACGCAATGAGTCATTGAAAATGTTGCATTATGTTTACTTAGCTTGATTAAGGAGACAGGGAGTGTGAAAGTGATTTAGAAAGATTGCCAAGAAAACTATTTTAGAAAGGTTTTTGGCATTTAAATAATTTGCTTCAATCGCAAAATGCACTGATACAGAATTATTCACTTCTTTGCCCTCAAATCATTCTTGAATTCCACCCTCTGTCAGTGTTGGGTTTTTATTATTATGGTCAGCCTTCTGCATCTGCAGTTTCAACCAACCATAGATTAAAAATATTTGGGAAAACGATTGCATGTGTACTGAACAAATTCAGACTTTCTTGTTATTATTTCCTCTACAACATGTTATAACAGTGGTTTGCAATAGCATTTGCATTGTGTTAGGTATTATAGATCTTCTAGAGATTATTTGAATTATGCAAGAGTGTATGCATAGTTTATAGGCAAGTACCATTGTTTCTAAGGGACTTGAGCATCATCAGGTGTTGGTATGCTGGGAAATGGGTATCCTGGAATCAATCCCTTGTGGATACCAAGGGTAGACTCTAAAGTTCTTTTTTTTTTTTTTAATTTTAGTTGTTACTCTTCCTTAAACTCTCCATAGATAGCACCTTAGTTTTATTGCATTAAGTGTTGGTTTCTCAGAAACACCCATAGTGTTCAGACATGGTGGCACAGTCCTATAATCCCAGCATTGTGGGAGGCTGAGGCAGGAGGATTGTGAGTTAGAGCTATGTGACTGGGTTCAGAGAAACACCCCTGAATAAGACAGGCTGGGCAGTTTAGTCACTTAGTTAGACTGTGTCTCAAAATAAAACATAAGAAAGGGGACGAGGATGTAGCTCAGCGTAAAGACCCTGGATTCAATTTCCACTACTATCGCACAGCAAGCAAGCAAGAAAGAAAGAAAAGAAAGAAAGGAAAAGGAAAGAAAAATCAAGTTATATTTCTCTTAGAAGGACTGTTTAGGGAATGCTGCAATTGTCTAACTGTCACCTTCCCAGTGTACTTTGATTAAATGGAGTCATACATTTCTGTTGTTCTCCCCTATCATATCCCAGATGGTCTAATGAGAAGAATTTTGTTATGCTTGAACTTCTTGCCAGAAAGTGAACTCACTGTCCATTTAGATTTCACTGCTTGTTGATGAAGACCACAAAAGAAAGTAGTTCTGAAGCAAATCATTTAACATGAGGTTGCTGAATTCTAGAAGCAGTTATTCCTTGAGATTGCAAGATAGATAAGGTTGTTTCCCTCTCTCTTCCTTTTCTTTTAGAAACAAATCAAAGGTGAATCTAAATACCCAAAATGTTATTTGAAAGGGTTACTTGCATTTCAGATTGTTAGTTATATGTTATAGTATAGGCTAAAAAAAGAATCTATGAAGAGTTATGAATTTTGAGAACATGTTAATTTTGATTACATGATGGTTATTTCTTGTCACTTGTGTGAGATTCCTCAGTGCCCTTATTCTTAAGGACAGAGACTATGTCTTGTTGGTCATAGTATCCCTTGCCTCTAGTATAATTCCTAGGACAGATCAGATCATCAACAAATACCTGTTGAGGAAGTAATTGCAGTAATAATAGTAACAACTAATAATGACACAGCAGCAATGATTCTGACCATGGATTGGCTTTGGGAGCAGTGTGTGACCAATGTCATACCATATGCAGAACTGGGTATGTGTCTGAGTGTGTACGTAATTTCATTTTTGTTTTTCTTTTCTTTTCCGCGACACCAGGGATCGAACTCATGACCTTGCGCTTGCCAGGCAGGCACTTAGGCCACTGAGCTAAATCCCCAGCCCCATCATTTTTGTGTTTTTTAATAGAGAAGCCATAATTTTCATCAGGGCAAACTTCGTTCTCCCAAAAATTTAAGAACCATAGAGCTGGATTCTCGCAGCGTGTAGACTTGTGCATTACTGTTTTGATTAAAGCAAACAAACACACAAACAAACAAGCCAATGCCAGCAGCAACAAAACACTTAAGAGGAAAGAATTTTTCTTTTTCCAAAGCACATGGCTCATTCATTGAGACCCATCTGTGTGCTAAGCTCTGTGGCTGCACAACCGTTAATAAGACAAACAACAGTTCATACCTTCATATACCTCAGAATTTGGTAGAGAAAGTGTTGTGGATGATTACACAAATGATGAAATGCTTTATTTAAAGTTATGCGCTAAATTTGTTTGGGTATTGTCTTAGTTACATTCTATCTCTGAGACACAGTATCTGACACTCACAACTTACAGGAGGAGAGGTTTATTTTGGCTCACAGTTTGTAGAGATTTCAGTCCGTACTTGGCTGGGTCTCAGGCTAGCCATGGCAGAGGGGAACTGCTTATGGCATGGTAGCCGGAGGGACAGAGAGAGATCGAAGGGGAAGAAGTAAGATAGCCCCTTCCAGGCTTTGCTCCCAGTTACCCACTTCCTCTGACCTGGCTTCACCTCCCAACGTTGCATTTAGCTATAAGCCCATCAGTGGACTGATCCATTGATGAGTATCATGTCCCATGATATAATCACCCCCTCAAATCCTCACCTGGGAGTACATGAGGCTTTAGGGGAAATTGAGATATAAACCATAACAGGTATAGGAGGCATACCTAATAGACTTGCCATATTTGGTGAAATTCCGAAGAAATTTAGTAGGATTCATGGGTTCTCACTTTGGTGAAAGCTGTTCTAAATATATTGGGTGAAGCAAAGATGAGTAAGGCATGAGTCCTTCGCTGAAGGAATTTTAATTTATTATAGTAGTTTTCAACACTGGCTATACATTAAAATCATTTTGGATAAGGGGAGAGAAATTATAAGACTCAAGTATTTGTATTCAAGTGGAAAACTATTGAAAAAACCAACTTTGATGAAAGGTCTGACACTTTCTTATAAAACTAAACCTACCCAATGATGCATCAGTTTAAGAAAAATAAAATGATGTGTTTCAGAGATAATCATAGCAGCCCCAAATTGGAAACAACATAAATGTTCAACAGGTGGGTACATAAATGAGGTGTGTGTGATATATCTACAAAAAGAATGGACCGTTCATGCATACAGCACCAATGAAGGAAGCATGACGCTAGAACTTTAGACAGTGGTTTTGTTATCTGAAGCTCTAGGGTAGATAAAACTAATATATGGTGCCAGGGGTAACATCAAAGAAGTGATTTCCTCTAGAGATGCCATCATGGGAATTTCCTGGGCATGAACATGCAACTTGGAGGAAATATTAGGGAAAATATCACTTGGGGGAAGATATAAACAAAAGCTTGAAGTTTTCTTCTGGCTGACCCTACCTCTCCCCAATTTCAAATATTTGTGAATGGGGCTATGTGTGTGTGTTTTTTAAAGGCATTCAGGTGATTGTGGCACCTATGGGGGAATGACAGGGAATAAAGAAAGATGAAAGACATTATTCCATGGACAAGAGGACTGGGAGGAACCTGTCTCTAGTGGACAGGTACACCTGTCTTAGCCGTTGGCCCACTTTTATTGCAAGCCAGGAGCACAGGAGAAGGGTGGTAGACTTTGACTGTGGTAGACAGGGAAAAGTTAATGGGAAACAGGCTATTCCCTCTGCCCTGATGTCTGCATCCTTTACATTGTCCCCAACAGATGTTATCCTGCTTTAAGAGTGCTGGGGATATGAGCCTTTTCTGTGCAGCCAGGAAGCATGACAGCCTTCCAGATACTTCTGTTCCTAAAGCAAGGTCACACTGTCCTTGAGACCGTGAGGCCCCAATCATGTAGCCCAGTCCCCAGCATAGTAAAATGTTATTTCATATCCCCTTGTCCTCAACATACTAAGATTGAACTATCAAGTGAAATAAAATACAAAAGAGACTATATTTGTTTTCTATTTTTGTTGTAACAGATTGTCACAAATATTGTGACTTGAAACAATACATCATTCTGTGGGTTCAGTGTTTGGGTTGGCTTGGTTGCTTTTTCTGGTCCAAGTTTCATAAAGTCAAGTCGAGGCTAAAGCAGGACTGCATTTCTTTCTGGAGGTGCTGACTGATCTACTCCAAGTCTGCTCAGGCACTTTGCAGAATTCAGCTCCATGAGTTTGTAGGACTGAGGTCTCATTTTATTTCAGGCTAATGATCAGAGGTCCTTCTCAGCTTCCGGAGGTCACCCATGTTCCTTTGGTTGTAGTGCTCTTTTTCCAGGAGGAAAGCCAACAGGGACAGACCAAGTCTTGCTCATTCTGCAGAATGGTGATGAACTCATTACCCTACCACTGCCTGCCTTTTGCCTAATTTATTCTTGTATTTTCCTTTTATGGTGCATATTGCGTATACTGAGTGACTGTTCTGCCTTCCTTATATCCTTTGAAGGGCTGGTATGATCTCATTGGGCCCACTGGATAATTCAGAGTAACTTCCTTGTATTAAAGGCCGCTGACCCACAACCATAATTCAATTTCCCATGTTCCTTCCCAGTAGTGACTAGATGAATACTTGATTAATCAGTAGATGGTAATTTTGGAATGGCCAGCATCTGTAGAATTATCTGTAAAATATGAGGACTTTTGGAATAAAGAGCATTTAGGAAACTACACCGGAGATGGCCACATTGAGTTGTCTCTGAAAGGGCAGTTCTGATGGATGCTATAGAGCCAGAACTGGGGGGACTCTGGGTGGGGGTAAGAGTCTAAATGCTGGTGTGGAGATGGGAGGGCGATGGTGTATGGTGCACTTAGAACAACTCTTCTCTAGGGTCTCACTCTATGAGTACTAATTATTTTCACTGAGTTTTTCAGGCCCCTGTAACCACTTAAAATCAGGTGGTTTTAGGTCAAAGCAAAAAAACAGGAATGTCAGAAGTTTATGATGATTTAGTGGGCAGAAGTAGTATTTTTAAAAGTACTAGGGCTGTTTATAGTGTGCTTTTCTTTTTTCTTTATTCCTCTTCCTCCTCCTCCTCCGCCTTCTCCTCCTCCTCCCTTTCTCTTTCTTCTCCTCCTTTTACTTCTCGTTTTTTGTATTACCCTTTCTGCTGCCGTTAGAACTGAATAGAATTACAGATGGAACCTCTGGAAAGTTATTTCCATTATTTCTAGACTTCCTGAACTCCAAATGTACTGGAACATGGCCTTACATAAAAATATACCACTCTCACTTTATATTGCCCCACAGGACTTAGCTCTCTGACCGCTGTTAGTAGACTTTGTATCCTGCTTTGGGTAGGGGTCAGTACAATCACAGTGCATGTTGTAAGATCCTGTGGTCGTGGGACATCTCTGATGTCTGTCTAAAAATTGTAGCCATATCATAAAAATGATTTTTTATAGTGATTCCACATAAAAGAGCAATCCTTTTCATTAGTGCTGCTTTGTGCCACTTGTCTTCCTTTTTATCCAATTTATTTATAAGCTTTTAAAAAGGATTGTATATACCTTTTTGTTTTGAAAGTTGTGCATCTAGCCAAGAAAGCCATAAAATACTTCCTGCCAACCATTTAAAAATAGAAAAAGAACTGCCTACAGTTGTTTTTATTCTACCTTCTAAAGGGTGTATACATAAGGTCTAAAATAATGAAACCCAGCACAGCTGGTGCTTATTTTTTAGAAGCTGAATATGAGAAATAGAATGAAAAAGGAAAGATATAGTGGCAGAAACCTAAGAGGTCTTTTACTGGGGATCAACAATTTCATTTTGGTGGTGCATATTTTTCTCTTAAGCCTTGTATGCATGATACACATTCATAGTCTTTGCAGGGTCTTCTTCCTGTCTCCCACCAGTGTTTGTTTTTCTTCCTTCTCTCAAACCTGAAGTATTGGTGCTGGTGATCCAACACCTGTGAAGGAAACCCATTCATCCTCTATGGCTCTTTTCATGATCTTTGAGAAGGGAAATAGCTCCTTGCAGGAGATGCCTTCCACCTTGTGAGTGAGTGAACATTAGCTCTAAGTAAGTCATAGGGCAGTTACTTTGGCTACTTACTTCAGCCCTGCAAAAGAAGCACTGGTCTCTTCACCCTGTGGCAGTCTCCTTGTCACCATCCTGCCTCCAACTCTGCTGGTGTTTTGAGTAAAGCCTCCTGCTTTTATATCCAACTGGAATACTACTCTGCTATAAAGAAGGATAAACTTGAGTCATTTGTATCAAAATAGATGCTCCTTGAATCCATAATGTTAAGTGAAATAAACCAGAGACCCAACGTTAAAAGTCATATGGTTTCTCTTGTATGAGAAATGCAAAGTATACATAAATCAAAGGACAAAGTAAAAGATAGACAATAGGAAATAGGTCTTTGGCAAATGAGAAGGAAATTAAGAGATGAGAGGGGAGATGTAAAAAGAAATATGATATGTCATGTCTATATACCAAGTCTCCAGGTAATATGAAATCATTATGTATCATATATATATATATAGAGAGAGAGAGAGAGAGAGAGAGAGAGAAACAAAGAGAAAGGAGGAGGAAGGTGGGGGAGAGAAAAGAGGCCAGGAACTATTGTTGATTTCATCTTTTCCCATTAATGTTTCAGATCAGCACGATAGGGTATATTTTCTGGTAGCTCTGCAACTGTAGTGTTCTCTTCTTTTTCCCACATATTTTACTTGAAACCATATCTCTTTGTCCACTATGTAACTTACTTATGTTCTGGTTTCTTTTCTCTAGGAAAAATTGATTTTTAAAAAATGAAAAGAAACTTTTAGTGGCTCTCTTAGGTAATTTCTTCTTGTGCCTCTGGACTTTTATTTCCCTTCTTTGTAAAACCTAAAATGAAAAGCTTCTTTTAAGGACCCCTCCCATGTTACCTCCCAGGAAATGGCATCCGCACTTCTGCTGGTGCCCACATGAGTTTTTGTAAAAAGGCCAAAATCCAATTTAAGATATGCTTTGAAATTATTATTATTAAGATAAAGAAATTTGCAGGCAATATTTGTATTTGACTTTTTTTTTTTTGTTACCAGAAATCAAACTCAGGACTTCACACTTGTATATTTGTATTTGGAATCCTCTTTCAACTTTAAAAACCAATAGCTTCCTAAACTTCACATTATTTCTTTGAGCGGAGGAATCATCTCCATTTAAAAAGTGAAGTTTATACAACAGCACACATATGCAAAGCATGCACACACGTATACACACACAGAGACAAGCATTCATGGTCAGACGGGAGTGTCTTCCTTGAATCCCTCTGTCCCATTTGCTAAATGAAGTGGCAGCTGTATTGCCTGGCCATAATGTTAAGATATAAGTGAGCCATTTACTTCTACTGGTGTGTGGGGAGAAGCTCAAAATGAAAAATAAAAATGTAAACAATAATAAATGAACTGAATTGTATTACAAAGAAAATAATTTATAATTATCCTGAAGGCATTGTGAAAGGCGGAAAAAAACTATTGTAAATAATTTTGATAAACAGTATGTTTACTAGCTGCAAGTTGGCTGAAGGAAGACCAAAAAAAAAAATGTATAGAAATACCATACACACACTCATACTCTAGTTTGTGATTTTTTTCCCTCACAGGGCTATAAACTGGTGCTTGTGAAACTATTACCTTATGTTTGCACTAGGATTGAACAATACACAAATACATTAAAGGTGGTAAGAGCCAGGACTCTTTTTGAGAGACCAGACTAAAGTGAACACTGTGGTGTTGAATTGCAGTTGGAATCACCAGTATGAATTCATTCTTTTTAATGTGTAGACACAGAAATGTGGGTGGATGTGTGTCACTGTGTTTGGGCCAGTGTACATGCCATTTATTTCCTAGCTCTGCCTGGAATCAAGAGGCAGTGACATCTCAATAGCAGTGAGCAGCCTTGGTTTCTAAACACTACTCACCAAGGAAAAGAACCCTGATGCCATTGAGAAGAGGTTGGTTCTGGTCCCGGGGAAAATACAAAATAGGCCCAGAACATCTTGCATTGCCAGAAAATAAGGAAGCACTCATATTGAGGAGGGCTGCCAGGAGGACAACTCAGCCAACCTGGAGGAGTTCTTAATGGCCCAACCTGGAACAATTTGAGCCAGAGAATGATAGTATTAGATTATGCCCAGAGAATTAAATGAAAATCTGTTATTTTAAGTGAATATCCATGTATTTATCGAACAGTTTTTTAATGTGAGAAGTACTGTGTTTGAATTAGCAGGTAAAAAAAAGAAAGGAGAATAGAAAACCAGTGTCAGGCAAGTAGCACAGTAATTACAAGATCCGTTGATGGATGCCAAGATTAGCTGATGAAAGCTTGAGGAGAAACAGGGTATTTGCATAGTCTGAAAGGATCTTTCCACAGATATTAACTAATTATAAAGGGAAAAATGGTAGTTTTTATGGAGTCAGTATCCAGCAGACACAGTCTCAGTGGAATTATGACAATCAGCCTCATCACTGATAAGATATGTGGACATCATGAAGCTTCTGAAGCACCAAGGAAAACACTGTCCACTTCTCAGAATCCTCCATCAAATGCTTAATCTTGTTGTAAACGTAAGAAACCCTTGGTTAAACCCAAATTGAATGGTAGTCTACAGACCAGCTGATCTGTTCACTTTAGGGATATTAAAATCCTGTAATTAGAAAAGAGGGCTGCAGAAGGAAATCTAGTGAAATTTGAATAAGGTCTGTCCTGTAGTTTAATTAGTGACCTTGTGCCAGTGTTAATGTTGAAGTCCTGGTTTTGGTAATTATGGTGCGGTTACCTAAAATCTTCACATGAGGGAGAAGTTGGGGGAAAGGTTTACAGGAACTATTTGTGCAACTTTTTTGTAATTGTGAAATTATTTAAAAAGGAAAGGAAAGATGCTGAATAGTTAAATGTGCAAAATGTATGTACAAAGACATTAAATGCAGCGTTGTTTATAATAGCAAAAAGTTGAGAATAACACCGATGTCCACAGTGAAGGGTTAAGTATATTGCATTGCATTCGGATGTTTAACACAGTTTAAAAAAAGATGACGTGGAGTTATGTGTGCTGATCTATGAAGAGAAAGGCTAAAAGGTGTATGGCATTTACTCAGGGTGCCTGTGGTTAAAAAGCCCAGCCCTGATATTTAAAACTAATTCTGAGACTTTGGGCCAGTCATTCCACTTCTCTCTCTTCATCAGTTTCCTCATCTGTAAATGGGTAAAAATAATATCTAGTTAAGGGCTGGTCATGAAGATTAAATGTGAAAAATTCATGTGAAGCCCTCAGGGTGATACTTAGCCTACTATAAATATGTAATGAAAATATTAGTAGCATGTAATTTTAAAGGAATGAATGCCAGAAAACATTAAGTATGGAACGATGCCATTTCCGTTAACATGCCTGTGTACGAATCATGGAGTCTGGAAATTAATGTGTCAGTAGAAGGGTGCTGGGGTGCAACATGTTCGGGAACTTCTGCTTTCTAAGTTAATATGTTAACATTCATTTTCCATAAAACATGAAGTTAGAGAAATAGCCATAGCCATGTTAATATAAATCTGCTGTTTACTATTAAATAAAAATAAGCAAAGAGAAGTGTATCCCTCAGGCTTGAGTCATTGGGTAGTTGCCAAGGCCATGTAGAAAGCACACCAGGCTTCACGGTGCCCTCAGCTACTTAGAGCGAGTAGACGCCTACAATTCTCCAGAACATACATCTTAACTGGAAAATTAACTTCATGTCCTATTGTATAATCCCAGCTGTGAAAGGTTACCATGAGTATGGGTGTAACCAGCTCTTTGTCTTCATGGGACATAAACCAAAAGGCCTAATTTAGAATTTAGTGGAAGTAATTCCCGTTATTTTCATTAGAGTGATTAAACCCTGGAGCAGAACACCAGGATGGTGATGCAGTCTCCAAGCCTACAGTTAAATATAGGATAGATATCAGTTGCTTTTTCCTCGCTAGTTGGTGATGGCTTGCCTGAGTTATGGTGAGAGCCAGAATTCACTAATACATGCACTAAAGGCATCTATATTTGTACACAGGACAGATAATATATATGGGAATATATGTAAATAACAGCACATATTTTCAAAGAATATGTTTATATTTATAAATATAAAATTTAGCTGTGACTTACAAGTTTCTTATGACTATAAAGGTTAAGGATTTGTTTTTCTGTGCTTGTGCCAATGCTTATGTTGTTTGGAAACTTTGCAAGTTCTGGGGCATTTTGCCTGACCGTTCTGATTTAAGTGTACACAAATCTGTGTACCAAATTTAAGACCTTTCTATCTTTGTGGGTTTTGGCTATACAGTAAAGGATTTTGTTTTCAGAAAATAGTTTTTTACTTGACATAATAATTGTATGCATTTATGGAGTAGCATGCGATATTTTGATACATGTATATATTGTTTAATGTTCAAATCAAGGTGTACTGGGTTTTTAAAAGGACCACGGGTGGAACAGGGGCGAAATGTCAAAAAACAGTTCATGGCAAGGAAATAGGAAGACTGTTTCAAGAAATAAGAATAAAAGGTAAAATTTGTTTTATTCCCTTCCATTTGTGGTTCCCTTTCCTCCTTTAACCTCCGCTCCGTTCCCTTTCCCTCTTTTCTTCTGCTGCAGGGGTCACCATTTCACCTGTCAGTAACAGGAGGGTAGAGCATTTTTCTTTTACAATAAAATCAGATGCCATGTACAGAAGCCCATATTTCTGTGCTGCAATCTCTGGGGAGTTTAAAGTAGATAGAAGAGGGCATCTTATAATGCACCAAACCATGGATACTGGTGGGTAATCTGGCCAGGATTGAGTTTTAGAATATTGCATTTTAAACGTACTGATACAGCGTCAGTGTTTCTGTGGAATTTTCTCATTCACTTCCCAAACTTTGGCTCCTTAAACTTTATGCTTTTAATGTAGGAATAAAATTGGCCAATTCTGGTGGTGCTGCTTACATGAGCCACTGCAGTGTAAATTGAGATCAGACAGTAGCAAGCTCTAAAGAAAGAGCAGTGGGCTTTTGGAGGCAGGTTACCTTACGGCTCTAACCCTGCCGCTTACTGGCTTTGTGACATAGGGGAAGTGCACAGTGCTTTCTGAAGCTTCTTTCTCCAACTGTTGTAACATCCCTTCCTGATAGCCGTTCCTTGTAATTTCCTTGTAGCACTTCTTTGTGGCCATTGTTATAAAGACTAAATGAGATTTACATATAAGAAATGTTTACCACATCCTGTGCCTCCTAATTTGTACCTTGATGTGATTCTTCTTCATTTTACCCCCACCTCACTTGTTCTAATCTATGTCCTACTCAGGGATATATTTTCTAAAATTAAAGCAAAACAAAAAAACAGACAACAGAAAACATGTAGTCTCTTTTCATATTTGGATTGGAAAATGTTAGGAAGTTTTCTTTCCTCCTTTCAATTCCCTCTTTCCTTGTTGACTTTGTGCCAGGACATTTTTCTGGAGCAGAAGAAGCCTTCTGCTTTCAGGAGGCAACTCAGTCAGTGAATTCAGCTCACAGGAGTGGTAGGAGCCCCTGGGAGCGCTCCAGGGGCAAAGGGGGAACTGAAGTTCAGAGAGCTGGAAGATAGGATCACGATTCCTACAAGAGACAGCTTCCTAGAAGAGATGCCCAAGTGAATTTAGGACAAATAGGAAACAGGATCATTGATAGAGGGAATATTGTGTTCCTTTAGATGTGTAAATAGCAGAGAAAATGATTTCTGGGTGACTTCTGGCATCTAGGTTCTGGTTAGGGCCATTTCACTGGTATTAGGAATGAAGAGAAATTTTATTAGAAATGGAAGTAATCCTAAAAGATTATCAACATAGACTGATATGCCTGTATTTTCAGATGAGGAACCTGAAGAATTATCAAGGGTGTTAGGTTTCTAGAGAAATGGAGACTTATTCTAGGTCACCCAAACTCTTCCTGCTATGATAGAAATACAATAATCTTGACTGATAAAAAGGCATTTCGAGAATGGACCAAAGGTGTGATGTATTCTCCTGGGACATTTTACAAAGGAAACATCAACATTTTCATCTCTGTAGTTGGAGAAGATCACTGCAAGATGTCAAAATGACAAGGAGAAGTGAAGTAGAGAAAATGGAGAGAGGTGTGGTTAAATTCAGAGGGGAGAGGGATTAGCTTGCTAAAATTGAGCTAATAGAGCAGTGTGGAGGTGATCCAGGCTGAGTTAATAGACCAAGAGCTGTCGACATGGAGCCAGTTCCAGTGTGGAGCTCTGCAGGCCATTTGGCCATCAGAGCTGGAAGCAAAGCAAGCTCAGCCCAGGGAAACTCCCTGGAGAGCGCTGATCGGTGGCCTGAGGGCTTCTCCTCAGGCTGGCTTGCCTCCTTTTCAGCATTTGCCTGGTAGCTCACACCTTGCAGCTTCATTTCCACAAGCTTCATGAACAACAAAGCATCTGTGATCTCTGGCTTGATGTTTTTGTTACTTATGGGTCCTTGAATCTTCTTTTGGAAAGAACTTCTTTAAAGACAGCTACCAGTGTTATCTTCATCTATTTGAGCATCTTTAAAAACTTCTGGCTTAAAGTGGCAAGAACACCAAAAGGCCAAGTAAATTTCAGATGTTCTCATCATAAAAAATCAGTGTGTTCATGTGTAAACACTGCATTGCCTCCCTAGTGTAAAAAACTGAAAGACTCAATAAGATACAAAATTCCTGATAAATATGGAGAAATGGTTCTGAAATCCAATGGTGCTTTTATTCTTGGATTTGATAGGTTTAAGACCCTTTCCTACTATTTGAAAGCAATAAGCGAGAAAATAGGAACAGCTCTTTTGAAAAATGAGACACTATTGTAGCCATTGCTCATTTCTTGTTATCCGACTTGAAGACCTGTAATGCTATTCTCTTTTATCTGGTTTTATACTACTTTGTTTTGTTTGAGTTTATTGTCTGTAAATGTAAGAACAACCATTTTGAAGAAAGCAAGAGACACTAGGGTAACCTTTGTTAATCTCCTGTTGTTATGTTTTGAAAACCTGTATAGCTTGCAGTGTTCTGCTTTGAAATGCTATATTATATTTGACTCTATTCTGTTTTCTTTTGCTTTTTTCATTCTGTTTTGTTTTGTTTTGTCCTATTTTCTTTAAAATAAAATTTAAAAAAAATCAGTGTGTTAATTAGCTCGATTTAATTATCTCACATTGTGGCATTACTTTGTTTCCCCTTAAATATATACAATTTTACATTGTCGATTTATGATAAAATTTAAAAATTGGTTTATATTTTTACCACTAAAAGTAAGATGCAATCCTATAACCATGTTTATTAATAGTGAGTGGCACTGTATTTATAACATGGACCTATCATCTGTGGACCATTAGGCACACAAAAAATTGAAGTTAAAAAATAGATTTCAAAGTGAATAATCCTCTTTCTTACTTCCAAACCTATAATAAAACACAGATGTTGTGGGATATTTTATGGTTCACTATAGAGTTCCAGTAAATGCACTGTATTTGCATTTGATCTTTTTCAGGATTGCCTGGCCTTTTGTTTCTTTAAATATGCTTGGTATTTCAACAACCAGTCTATAACTAATAATTAAGCATAGGGACACTCATGTTTTTCTTTATATATACTACTCTTTTTTTCTCCACAAAGATTTGTTTATTGCCTAATATCTTTATTTCTCCTGGGTGAATCATATGTCTCCT
>RJWT010020119.1:0-18084 GCA_004365215.1 Cuniculus paca
TCTGAAGTTTGCCATTAATTGAGGTGGGGTAGGAGGGCCAGTGTGGAAGCATCCATGTGGCCGAAGACTGCTACCAAGTCAATGCTCTGAGTACTTTTCCTCTGTCTCAGATCAGACCATTATTGAGTGTTTGATGTATACTCAGGTCCAATGCTAATAACATTCAGGAGTGCTCTAACTTTTAATCTTCACAGCAAACCTGAGCTATTACATACACACATGCACGCATATACTTTTGGGAGACACATGAAGACATTAAGGCTAAGAGGTATTAAAAGCTTAGAAACCTATGGAGGAATTGAGGCTTAAAGAGTACAGAGAGACTTGCTCATAGCCACAGACAACAAGTATGGAGCCAGGATTTAAACTTGATTCCTTTGGTTTGATATCTTTGGCTTCCCAGCAGACCTTCATGTTCCTCTTCTGGAAAGGACTGTTCATAATGGAGTGCTGTTTACAAACCATAAGGAAAGGGATTAGTGATACGGTTTTCAGACTTTCAAAAATATCATCATACCAGTTATTCAAATGAAATCTTGTAAACAAGCCAAAATGTAAAATGGCTAAGCCCAGAGCTAGTTAATACAGGTGAGGGTGTTTGCGATCACCTCCATTATTTCCCTGCTCTCATCCTACAGCCCCCCAAGGCCTGCCAAGAGGCATGGTTTAAGACACAGATTAGTGTAACTGTATTGGACATAAATAAGTAACAGTTGGTTTAAAAACCAAATATAAGCTGCATGCTCTCTCTCTCTGGAGTTGCTTATAGGCCCTAAAACATCGACAAGTTTCCTTAAATTCTTACAGCCAAAGGCTCTTCATTGGTTTGATGGAGATAATTATACCTGTTTAACAGATTCAGCATAAAATGTCAAAGTAGTTGGCAAATTACATTTGCACCATAAATGCTAGTCCTTTTTTCTCTCTGACCTGGTCAAAGTTCTGTGTAATTAAATGTTCTCATTAAAAGAAACTTAGTAATACGTAAAGAATAAAATTAGCTTATCATTGAAAATGTGTCAAATGGGTAGGTATGCAGGCATAAGAAAACTTTATGGGAAAAGGAAATATTTTCCACCTTGATGGTGGTAACATGGGTGTTTAAATATGTAAATATTTATCAAGCTGCATATTTAGAGTTATGTATCTTATTATATGCAACTTATTACCTTAGAAAAGCCCTATATATAAAACCTTTTAAGAATTGATTTACATGGTTGTTTTAAGAGTGAAGAGGGCTTATAATCATAGAAATCTATTTCTAGTTTACTCTTAGCTGGGTATAAATATCACTTATTAGAGTGGCTTAGTGACTAAAATACTAGCTAAGCCTGGTATCACATGGTGGATTTTATATATATGCATGTGTAAACATAGTACATAGTATTTATGGAGTGATGAACTCTGCTGTGTTCCATGTGCAATGGTGGGAAATAACTCTCACTCTAGGTCTAAATCAGTTTATTTTATACTCTCTGTGAAGTGTAGCAGAATCATGCTTTTTTCTCCCCCTTTTTTTTAATTTTGAAGAGAATATAACCAAACAAAATAAAACAGAACAGAGTCAATCACAGCAAAACAATGAACATGGTCTTTCCCCCTTTCTTTTCCTAGTCGGCATTCCAGGAAGTCTCGGCTAATGAAATGAGTGTCATCTTCATGTTACTATAATGAAACACCTGGGATGCTTAACTTCGAAAAGGTTTATTTTGGCTCACAGTTTTAGAGGTTCCAGTTCAAGATGAAGTAACCGTGTTGACCTCTGGCGAGGATAACACATTATGGGTGTGGGCTTTTGGTGGAGCAAAACTGCTTGCATCATGAGCCAGAAAGCAAAGAGGAAGAGAGGGCAGGCCAGAGTCCTACAGTCCCCATTGGTGGCATGCCTTCAATTAGCTAAGGCCCTTCTACCATGCCTCACCTCCTAAATGGTCCACCAGCTGAGAATAGCACCACCGTGGAGGCAGTCCTTTAACACATGGACCTTTGGGGAACACTTAGCATTTGAGTGATAGTTCCAAACTGTTGCAATAATTTGGATATTTGAATTTGAGGAAGGTGCGAAAGTCTGTACTGTATGGAATAGCGGCCTTAAAAGTGATTTTGGAAAATGGATTTGAAAATAGACTTGGTCACTAGGCCTATGCAGAACTCACCTGTATAGGAGACCTCTCTTAGTACAAAGCAGTTAGCTTTAAAAAGAGAAAAACTCTGGCACTTTGAAACTAATATTTATATTGTACAATTCATTATGATCTCTCTGATCCTCTGTTTTTCTGGTATCTTGTGGCTAAGGAAATGATGTTATCATCTATTTTCATGAATAGTTTGGATAACTTTCTCAGAAACCCTTCCCACACATTTGTATTTTGGTGTCTCTTCATTATTTCCCACTCAGGCAGACCACAGGGACACTGGGGGCCTCCTGATCTCTGGAATGTACCAGCCTTGTATAGTCACATGCCCAGTGCATGTGTGGGATCATCTCAAGGGTGTGTATGAGGGGTTTGTGATATGGGGGGCGCTTAATAGCTTGTGGCTTATCTGGGAAGAAAACCACCACCACTACTAACAACAACAATAACTGGTTACATTATGCTTAGGAATACTTCATGTCCAATTCCCTGGTTAGTGATGACAGATGATCTCAGAATGGTAGTTTGACAGGAAGCCCAGAGGACAACCATCTTATATTGGAGCAGGAGAATGGAAGGTCTGAAGAGGTGGGGATGTGTCCAAGAAAATATAAAACTAAGAGGTACATTTCAGCTTATTATTTCTTTTGATCAAGAGTTTGCAAATGAAGTGATTATTGAAAAACTCAGTGAGGGAAAAAATTACAAATATAAAGAAATACAAAAAGTTTATAAGAAAAGAGAGAAAATTAAGTGATACATGTGGAATAAGTATTTGATAATCACAGTAATATAATACTGATTGCTGACTATATTTGTCAGCTCTGAGTTACTACAATGAAATATTTGAGGCAGCTAACTTTATAAAGAGAAAAGGTTTATTTAGCTCACAGTTTTGGAGTCAAGTCAAAGATCAGACGGGTCCATTAGTTTGGCCTCTGATGAAGATTGTGAAAGATGGCACATCATGGAAGGAATGCTTATGTGTGTGCGTGTGTGTGTGTACATGCTCATTTCATCAAACAGGAAGTTAGGAAGAGACACCAGGGGCCCATAATTCCTCCCTAAGGTGGCCCCCCAGAGACCTAAGGACCTTCCACTAGGCTGATCTCCCAAAGTCTATCCTGAGGACCGAGCCCTCAATGCAGTGGACCCTTGGAGGGACATAGTCAAACAAATGCATCCAAATGCTAGTATTGACTTAGCTCAAAAATATATATTGGGAGGGTCAATGGAAAAGTGAGAATTATGTGCTTTGTGCATGTGGGTTTATGTTGAAGCATAAGAAAACTAACTCCTGATTTTCAATAGTGCAGAGTCATTACATACTATCTAACTTGAAAAATCAAGAACTACTAATATAAGTATGCGATGATGAAATATGGATGTAAGAAAGAGTTATGAGAGTTGAAACTAATTGCCCTCAGGAAATAGAAAATAAGAATATAACTTTAATTATTGAAATGAAATTAAAAATTAACCAAAATGTCCCTTCAGTCATTTCAGCTAATTCAGCTCTTAAAATTAAATCCTTTCCTGAAAAAATTAGAGAGGAAAAGTAGGCAGCCAATGGTAGGAGCTTTCATTGAGAGGGGAGATAAAACCCAGAGTTCTTATATCATTAATTAATTAAAGTTGTTAGTGCACAAGATTCTCCTTACCAGAAGAGGAAGGGCTGGAAAGAGACTTTTGCACTGTATTTGTTTTCTTCCAAGACTTAAAAATTTCAGCCTGCAAAAAAGTACCTTGCCAGATCCTGAGAACTTGAGAATATAGTCAGGGGGCAAAATAGTGGCTAAGACCATTATTTTATGGCTTTGATGCCACCAGCTGCTTCCACTGAACTGGAGCCAGACCTCTTGCTTACCTATCACACCCCACCCCAGCGCAGAGTAGTGACTGTAGGATTCTCATACATTTTCTTAAATTCCACTTTGCCGCAGTGATGGTTCCTGAGCGTGCCTTTGGGAAACGCAGAATCATCCTTACTCTCTCCTATAATCTTTGCCTTTCAAGGAGGACTTAAACTTCTACCATTCCTGCCAATACTTAGTCTGCCAGCGAGAAATCTGTCAGCGAGAGATCTGGAAGCCCGAGGAGTGGAAGTGATGTGTCTTGTTTCTCCAGAAGTGTGTGTGGGAAGGTAGTGTAAAGGCTTTAAGGGGTGTGAGATTTTGTAGCCACCACTAGGCAATCCCCTAAAAATCATCGGCTGTGGTCACTAGTGGTAGTAACATTTGATGTGTGCAAATTCTTGATTCTGTAAAAGCAGTAGCAAACTTGAGAGCTCAAGATGCTTCCCCCTAAACCTTAGATTTACAAGGACCTGGATTTGAATCCTGATTCTTTTTATTAACTGTGTAGTCATGAACTAGGTTTTTTTTATTGTTAATTTAATTTTTCAGCTGTACAATAAGGATAACACCGCTTATAAATTATGAGGAGTAAGTATGATAATACATGTGAAAATGCCCGGTAAAAAACCTGGCCATACAGGTACTCAACAATTGGAAGCTATTGCTACTGTTACTTTTCTCTTACGTTTACCACCTGCCACTGCTGTTCCTCATGCTGTAGTTGGTATCCAGTTGCTAACGAAGAAACCTATGAGCAGGGTGCTCCACCTAGCATCTGGAATAATTTGGCCACTACTTCCACAGGCTTTTCCTTTTACAGAGAGTGCCTGCATCTCTCTTTTCCTATCTCAGGGAGGAAGGCAGGGCTTACCAGACACCAGAACTGTCTGAGTGTAGGAAACCAAGACCTACCAAGTTAGTGGTGACCTTGGCATTTGTGTTTGGTTTTTCTTTTGTTTTCCCTAGTTTGATTCTTTTAATAATCCGAGAATAAAGTAAAACCTTTTGTTCTAGGCAGTGAGCTGATATTTCTTTGACATTCCTGGATCTGCTTCTTTTAGGGGTCCAATCTTCCATTCTATTGTGTTGAGGTCACCATACTTGAGGCAGATTTACTCTTATACCCCTGAGGCTTTTAAAACAAACATCACCATAAGAGGGAAAGCTATGGACTCCCTGGTTTGAAATATTTCTTTTCCTTTCTCATTATACGTATATGAAACGCCAAATTTTCCGCTAATGATCTCTACAAGTGATTTTTTCCCTCATTGATTTAAAACACTGCCTTCTATCTGGCCTACCTCCTGTTTTCCTGGGTAAAGTTTAATTGGAACCCAGCCATGCCCACTTGTTTACATGTTGTCTGCGGCTGCTTTTGTGCAACAGTGACAAGTTGGGTAGTTGCAGCAGAGATCTTTGGGACCACAAATCTGAACATGGTCCAGAAGAAGTTTTCCAACCTGCTGTCCAAGATGAAATGCTCTTGTCATAGCCAGAGTCACAGGATCTGGTGTGTGAATGCAGGGGAAATTAATCTGGCATCCAGATACTGAGCAATTTAATCTGACCATCACTCTTTTCCTATCAGGATGAGAGAAACTATTTTGGGATGGCCTGATGGATGAAGAATTTTATGATTTGTGAAGAAGTGAATTCTAGACTATGATTATTTATAATTATGAAAATACACACTATAAAAGTATTATTTTTATTTTTAAAATTAATTTCATTGGTACATTTTAGATATATATGATAACATTACCATAGGGAATTTGTATCTGTACATGATATATCTTAATTCTTTTTTTCCCATTCCCCTCCCCCCCTTCAATCACTCTTCCCCTCCTTATTTACAAAAGATTTGTTTCCATTTTTTCTTCTATTCTCTTTTATTTTCACTTCCCTTCTTTCCTTTTCCTCTCCTTCCTCGTTAGTCCTTCTACTCATTTGAACATTTTCTTCCTATTTTACAGTATCTATTATACATTTTAGTCCTTATTTACCATTCTGGTTTCTTACACCAGAGAAATGATGTGATATTTGAACATGTGTGTCTGATTTATTTCACTTAAGAGTATAGTCTCATCATGCATCCATTTACCTAGAAATGTCTCAAGTTTATCCTGCTTTATGGCTGAGTAGTACTCCATTGTATAAAAAAACCCACATCTTCTTTATCCATTCATCAGTTGATGGGCATTTGGGCTGGTTCCAAGATTTAGCTATTGCAAACTATGCTCTTGTGTCGTGGTGTGATACACTTAATTCTTTTGGGAAGACAACAAGGGGAATGGCTGGATCAAATGGAAGCTCTAGTTTTAGTTTTTTGAGGCATCTCTACATTGATTTCCATCTCCGGTTCCATGTCTCCCCTGTTCTTCTGAAGGCAGGTTTTTAGAAGAGTGGAATAGATGAGTAAAACCTCTGGTGCTTTGATGCTCTGCACAACTGGGTTTGAATTTTGTCTCTGCCGTTCGTAGTTGTGTGATCTCAAGCAAGTTTCTTAACCTCTCCCTGTCTTAAATTTCCTCACTTTAAAAATAGGGTTGCAATTCTCTCTATTGTATGGGGCTGTTATGAGGATTGAGAAGAGGCAAGCTTAATCCTAACACTGAGATGGTAGTGTGATATGTTAGGTGTTATATTTATAGTCCCCTCTCAGAAAATCTAACCAGCTCCACCAAAATCTTAATTTTCTATACTTGTTTCTCTCCGCCTGCCCCATTTGCCTGAGATGTCAAAGACATGGGCTTCTTGGCTGGTTCATAAAAAAACATGCCTCTGATTATGGAGAGAAGTGATCTCTGCAGAAATAAGAGGCCTGGTGGCAGAGAGAGCACTCTGCAAATATTTGAGATAGCTACTCATATCCTGACAGTAGAGTCTTTCTGGAAGACAATCATGTGAGTCAGAGAGAGTGGGACCATCTCACTGTATTGCTGAACTGTGACCAGTGCTTGCCAATCACAAGAATGGGTCTCTGTCTTTCTTCACTACAAGTTTTTACCTGCTTTATTGTTCTTCTAACTCGAGCCTGTCTTTAGTTCTTTCCTCTGGAAAAATCTCTGACAATAGGAGTTATTAAGCTGCTCCTTCCCTTGTCATGAGGTTAATTCCATCAGACTTGGACTATTTTGCTGTAATTGTCTCTTTGTGAGGCAGTGCCCACTAGTATTTTTACATCTGGGTTTCAGTCATTTTCAGGTCTTCCTTGGAGTAACCTTTATCACCTCCTTTTATTAAAGGTTTAGATGTTAAAATACAGAAGCGCTCAGTCAGGAATCGGTGAATCAAATAATTGCTTTTGGAGGAGAAAATCTCCCCAGCGGGCTTGGGGTTAATAGTCGATATACCATTGGTCCATCTGCTATGTTACTGTGAAACAACATTGGATTTGACTTTGGGTTCTACCTAAAGTTCCCCTGTTAGCTATTCACATATCTTCTTTTAACTCCCTTTTTCTTAGATGTTAAGTGGGAATAATAAGCACTCATCTAATTATCATTGCCTCTCTGGACTCATGTATTACCACCATCACAGCCCTTCCCCAATGCACACTCACATCTGCGTGAACAGAAACATGTTGCAGTCCCTTTGTTACTGTAGGGTTGTTGTGGAGTTTATATTTAATTGCATATGAGAAAACACCTATTACCCTGCCTGGCATAGTTGAGATACTTCTTAGGTCTTTATAACTAACTTCCAAATCCTGCTTTAGAAGATTTGTGGAAGAGCCTCAGCTTTATGACTTAAGAGTTGTGAAACTTTGAGTACCTTTATCATTAGCTTCCCTAAATCTGACCTTTTCATCAATAACATGATGAAAAATTGTCCTAGGTTATCAGACAGGTTAAATGAAAATATGCAGAAGTACAGGATGATAGGAATGAAAAGTGCTTTACAGGTAGTTGTGACGATGCAGTAGCTTTCAATTGGAAGTGATGATGATAAACTAAATGATAATTCTTAGTTTTAGTTTAGCTTTGCTCAGCAGCCCAGGACACTCATGTAAATGTTAATAAAGCAGGAGAACTCTTGGCTTTGCTTTATAATCAAGGCAAACACATACAAGTCTACATATGATTATTAAAAGCTTCTAGACTGAGCTGGGGAGAAGTGGGTTATGACATCCCCAGCAGGTAGAGTGTGGGCCCACTGACCCCATCAGTGCCCCAGGGCCCAGCGCTGACAGTGACAAGCCTGGAGTAGAGTCAGGATGGCATCAGTTTCACTGGGGAGGAGAGTGGGCACTAGGGAAGCTTCTGTCCTGGCCAGTGCTTTCCTTTTGCCTCACCTTAAAAGAAGCTAATTTCTCCAATTACCCAGCTGTTTGCCCTGGATCTCTCATTACCTTTGCAGTGGGAGAGGAAGGGATCTGTGGGAGGTCTGCTGCTGCTACTCTTCCAGGAAGATTCTAGTCCAGGAAAATTAGAAGCAGAGAGAAAGGTAGAAGGAGACGTCTGTAAGAGTCACTTGCTTTTCCCAGGCTTTGCTTCCCTCTACACAGCAGAGACAACTCCAATATCATGAATGTAACTGGAAGATTAAGATGGATCTGTGAAAATTAGCTTTGTTTAAAAAAAAAAAGATAAGCTATTTCTCCAGTTTTTTCATGCTAAGAGTGGAAACTGCCATCTGCAATCCTAGTACCAAGGAAGATTCATTTCTGGGCTCTCCATGCAGTTTGAGTAGTAGGAATTTATTCACAATTTTGGATGCTAGAAGATGCCTTAATGGTGTCTGTGGGGTTGGTCTTCTCTGAAGCCTCTCCCGTTGGCTTATAGATGCTGTCTTCTCCCCATGTCTTGTTCTGTTTATATTGATGTTCTAATCTCCTGTTATGAAGACACCAAGCATATTGGATGAGGGCAACCATAATAACCTCATTTAACCTTAATTATCTCTTTAAAGATCCTATCCCCAAGTGCAGTTACATTCTGAGGTTTTGGGGATTGGGAATTGAACATATGAATTTTGGTAGGATATAATTCAGCCCATAACAACTTATAGACTCACACCTAATACATAATATATGCTCAAAATGATTTTTAAATCTCTTCTACCTCTATGAGTTTTTTTTTTTTTTTTTTTGCATTCTGTTGTCATGACTGAATCTAATGCTCTGGTTATGTGGACAAAACAGACCCTGCTGCAGGGCAACTGCAGTGTTTCAATCCTCACAGATTCTCTAACCTTATACCAAAAAGAACCCAGATGGGAAAGACCTCTGAAGGATCCTGTGATTGGGAAAAAGATATCCCTTTCCCCATTTTAATAGTTGAGGAAACTAAAGCTGTGCAGTGGTAGATCCTAGGTCACACAGCTAACGCATGTCAGAACTGAGAATTATGTGTACACATTCCTAGCTCCTGGAATCATTGTTCCATTAGGACTAATGGAGTTTACAATAGCAGAGTTTGAGTGTTGAATGGATGAATACTAATTCTCAGTGAAGATTTGCAGAGTGGAATGAGAAGAGAAGCGAAGTGGCAGAAGAGGAGCAAAGCAGAGCCCCAGAGAGTGAAGTGAAAGAGGCTTTTTGCTTTCAGCTACCTTCCACTCTCTGTCGTCCATTTGTGTACATTACCTTTCATGGTGAGGTTAGGTTGGTGGTGTCTCTTTAAATAATCCAGAAAATGATGAGGCATCTCCAGTATGTCATCGATTTATTAACTGGCTCATGGGGAAAGACATACTTGTTATTCATCGACCACTGTATATTTGCAAAATGGTTTGCCATAATTTTGATTTGATTTCTCTCTAGTAAACTAGCCCAGGGTGTTCAGTGCAAGCTGCTCAACTTACTAAGGAAACATTTAAAGACATAATGACATTAAATAATCCTAGATTAGCTAAGGGCAAGAGCTAGGATTAAGAGTTGGAAATGTCGGAGTCCTCCCCTGTTTTGCCTCTAGGGCTGGCTGTTTCCACAAACAGGCTTCTGGGAAACAGTGATGAGGGGGATTCCATGAAGAGCATGGCATTTTCTATAACCATTTATTGGAAATGCAAGTCATCACATTAGAAGAAAGGCATACCAGGGAGCCAAGGAGGCCCACACTTTGGGCCAGGGTTTTAGAGCAAGGGTCCTGGACCGGGTTCTGTGTAACACATTTATACTGACGACCATGAAAAAGGATTCAGCGTCTTGAATGAGACAGCTGCTTGTACAGAGGCGTTTCTTTTCTCTCTCTCTCTCTCTCTCTCTCTCTCTCTCTCTCTCTCTCTCTCTCTGAGCTGACAAGTTATGCAGGAACAAAGCATGTTTGTAGGAAGTAAATCGTTGCCAGTTTTAATCTGAGCTTTTCATTCAGCTGTAGCCCAAGACAATTGAGTTTTGAATGTTCCGCGTGAAGTTGCTCGTTTTGGATTTTGATCAGAATGAGGCCTGGGATTTGGTTTGGCTTAGCTGCTCCATTTTCAAAATGTCACCAAAATCAATGAAAACAAAAGCGATGCTGGTTGTTTTTATTTCCTGCTGATCTTAACTTTTCCAGAGGACAGAGTCTGGACAAACAAAGCTGTCTCGGTGAAGGATGTTTATGTTCCTGGCTCCAAGGTTGAGCTTAAAGAGGGTGGAGAAGCCGTTGATATGTTACGATGTGACAACGATTTAAAGTCCATAAACCAACATGAGAATTAAACTGAGGACCCAGGGGGGACTCACTGGGGTCTTGAGGAGGTGGAGCAAAGGAATTGAATCACATTGACAGAGTCGAGAGAATTGCCTTTGGCTCTAGATTCTTTAGAAGATCCTGCAGTTTATCCTAAGAAAAATTTCCATATAACAAGAAAATTTCTTTGAAAAATACTAGGAAAAAGTATTTCCATTGAAAGCCATTTTATGATGTATTATACACCTTTTCCAGCCTCAATAAGAGTGGGGACCAGAACATGCTCTATGTTGGTGAATTTTATTCTCACAATTCCTACCACGGCCCCACTTCATGGGGAACCTACAGAGGACGTGGGTGATGGTTAAACACACCTGAGGATTTATGTTTTTATTTTAGATGATGAATGGGATTCTTTCATTAGAACCTTGTAAGTAAAAGTAGTATCTGAGAAAAATGCAAATCCTGTTATGGAAAAATGGTATCTGAATTTCCTAAACTGACTAAATGGACATTTCGACTAATTCCAGTTTGACCAAGCTGGTTTGAAAACAATACCTTTTTATAAGAGTTGTTTCCGGAACTTGGCCAAATGTTTCTTACTGCTTTTTTGAATGATGTCTAGTTATTGTAAAATAACTCAATGAAGTACAACTGAAACTCTTTCTTAATTTTTATTTTTTTATTAGTACATGTTTTTGATATGTAAGGATTAGATTCCTTGTGGAGAGTTGAAACATGCATATAGCACATCTTAATTTTTTTTCATTCCTTTTCCCACTCCCCTCTTTCTCTTCCCTCCATGTCTTGGTGCACTTCTCTTATCTAGCTTTTATTTTGCTCTTTATTTATATTTTGAGTTTCTCATATAAGAGAAAATATGTAATATTTAAACTTGTGTATTTGTGATTTATTTCACTTAACATTGTGGTCTCAAGGTGCATCCTGGACAATAAGAGCAAAGCAGGAGGAGTCACAGTTTTGGACCTCAAGTTATATTACAAAACTACTGGGATCAAAGCAGTATGGTATTGACATAAAAGCAAACATGTTTATTAATGGACTACAACTGAGGTCAATCCCAGAAACAATTCCAGGCACATTCAGCTATCTGATCCTTGACAAAGGGGCCAAAAGCACATACTAGAGGAAAGATAGCCTCTTTAACAAATCATGGTGGGAAAACTGGCTATCCACATATATTGAATATAGACCCATATGTTATGGTTTGTATATAAGTGGCCCCCACAAGCCTCATGTAGTCATGGAAACCGCTGAATCTAGTGCTTGTGATTGATTCATTGTCTAGTGCTGGGGTTGGCAGTGTGAGTTCTGTACCCATCCAGGGGTGGAGCCGACATACAATGTAAGCTTGGAATGGGGGTGTGTTTTTCCCTCTTTTGTTTGCACGGTTCACTCTTGCCCCTTGCAGCTGCCCCTCAGCCACGCCACCCTGCCTTGGAACCAGCTGAGTATGGACTAAAATCCCCAAAACTGTAATAAATAAACCTCTCCTTACTTCATTTTGGGTGTCAGGTATTTTGTCTCAACAATGAGAAAAAAGTAACCAAGACACCATATCTTTCAACAGCTACTAAACTAAAATCAAACTGGATCAATTGTTAAAACAGAAATACTTAATCTGATGGAAGATAAAATAGATAAAATTCTTGAAGACACAGGCATAGGCAAGAACTTTCTGAACAGAGTCCCAATTACACAAGAAATAACATGAAGAATCAACAAATGGGATCATGTCAAATTGAAAATCTTCACAGCAAAAGAAACAACCAACAGAACAAAGAGATAACCTGCAGAATGGGAAAAATTTTGTCAACTATTCTTGAGACAAAGGAGTAAAAACTAGAATAAAGAATTCAAAAAGGTTAGCCCCAACCCCCCAGAAATGAAAGACTCAATCAAAAAATGGGCAACTGAAATGAATAGATACTTCTCAGATGAAGAAGTGCAAATGGCCAATAAGTAGATGAAAAAATATTCAACTCAAACTCTTAAACGTAGAACTTTGCTGCTTTTTAGAGTATACTCACCAACTGATCATTTGTCTCATTTAAATCTCTGTCCAGACTTTATATATTCTCTTTGTGATTCGACCTTCAGGAAGAATCTTCTATCTTCTTAGGGATTCCACCGCAGCTTCTCAAATACATAATTAGTAACCCCAAGGCCAAGTCATTCTCTATTCATGCTGAATCCCAGTCTACACAGAACATAGTCTACCTGTGGCCTCATGGTCATGTCGTCAAAGGAATGGATTTTATTTCTACCTGTGTTTTAGATGGAAAAGATTAATATTATGGCCAAGTGCCACTAGGAAGACTTTTTTCTAGAAAACAATTTGCCTGAATTTATAGTCTCTCAAGATTTCTTACCTTGAAATAATCTTTTGATCCTGCAGATATATTAAAAAATGATATCAATATTTTTGACCTATAGTGTATCCCTTTGACAATTTTGAACTCTGTGATGTCTTTTTTTTTTTTTTTTTTTTTTTTTTTTTTTTTTTTTTTTTTTTTTTTTTTTTTTTTTTTTTTTTTTTTTTTTTTTTTTTTTTTTTTTTGTCTTTTTGAGACAGGCTCTTGCTATGCAGGTCAGGCTGGTCTTGGGCTCACTTTGTAGCCCAGGCTGGTCACAAACTCACAACAGTCCTCCTGCCTCAGCCTCCTGAGTGCTGGGATTACAGGAGTGTGCCACCATGCCCGGCTCTGTGATGTCTTTTCTCTTGGATAACCCTGTGATACCTATTTTGCATTATTTCCTGACTTATGACTGTTTATTGGCTATTTGAATTTCCTGGGTAAGAGAGATTCATAGTCTTCCTGATTTTAATTGTTTTTTTTTTAACTACAAAATTGTTAAATCAAAGGACTACACTAAGGGTGTAGTAATGGGTGCTAAAGATATCAGGCTTTAATCCCAGAAACTTGTAAATGATCCCTTTTATGAAACAGAGTCCTTATAAATGTGATTCAAGATTTTGGGGTAGGGAGATTATTCTGTGTTATGTAGGAGGACCCTAAATGTGATCACTACTGTCCTTACAAGAGAGGCTGTGAGGGGTTTGACACAGGAGGAAGAGATGACTATGATCGTATGGGCCAACACTGGACAGTGGGGTCACAAACCAAGGATTCCTGACAGTTGCTGGGAGCTGGAAGAGGCAAGAAATGAATTCTCCCCTGGAGCTTCTCAAGTAAATTTGTCCTCATTGACACACTGCTTTGGCTCCAGTGGTGCTGATTCAGATTCATGTTCTTCACATTGAAACAAGGTGCTCTGTTATTTCAAGTCATCAAGCTTGTAGTTTGTTACAGCAGCCATAGAAACTAACGTAAAGAGCACAGGAACTACTCTTAAATTCGATTTGAAAATAATTCAGTCATCTGCAATACATTCTTAGAGTGCATGAGTTTTATGTTAGTCCATATAGAAGGCAGAGAAGAAATAAAGGATGTTACTTTTCCTCAATGGCTTTTTGGCCTAGCTGGAGAGATAAAGATGGCATTCTTGAGACAAGAACAAGTGATACAAGGCAATAGATTGTTAAATGCAGCGTTACTTTTATAGGTTTATAAGAGCCGATGAGGTTTGGAGAAGAGATTGATAGACCAATCAGTAACATAGAGGGAAAGTTTACTGGAAAAAGAAAGACAGAAAGTGTTTTCAGGCAGAGAGCAGGAAAGTGGGTATACCTGCCAAGGGGAATGAGGGCAATGGAAGAAGTAGTACCAAACCTGGTAGAAATGATGAAGGCAGGGATCGTGGTTGTCACTGAAAAACATCGGACAGCACTGTCGATCCCCATCACCAGCACATAATATGTGTTTTCTAAATATTTGGTAAATAAATGGATAGTGTCTTTGTAGATTATCACCCTTCTAGGATGGCTGGCATGTAGGAGCAAAGGATGTTCTTTGAGAATTAATGGAGAAATAGTGTGGGTATGTGGGGTTGGAACCTCGAGAGCTAAGGAGAAGAAAACAGTGTATTAGAGGACTGATATGTTAGAGAGGAATTATTTCTTCCCAGTGTTTGGAAAGACATTTAAGAAATGTGCCTTACATACACATGCATGCATGCACCCCCCCCACACGTGTCCTTTCTTCTTTTCTCCCCTTCTTCCTCTCTCCCTCCCTTTCTCCTTCCTTCCTTCCTTCCTTCCTTCCTTCCTTCCTTCCTTCCTTCCTTCCTTCCTTCCTTCCAGAACTCTAGTCTTTCTGTGACAGTGAGCTGGAAAACATATAAAACTAATTTGGCAATCAGTTCACCCAATTTGAATTTGCCTTAATTTCATCTGGAGAGTGGATGTATGAAAGACTTTTCAGAATCAGCCTGAGTCATGTCCCACATGTCCTGGCTTCTGAAACCTAGAGACTCCCTGCTCTCCTCTGCTTTCTCTGTCTTCACTGTGCCAACTTGGAGAACAAGAGCTGGCAGCTTTGTCAGGACAATTGGATAAATTCTGGCTGTCTTCAGTTGGTACACTGAAGACATTCACCAGCTTCCAAAAGATGAGAAATTTAGGAATTTTGAGTGCCAAATCTAAGTTCCTTCTCACAGAAGGGGGTTTTCCACTGTTCAAAAGGAGAAATACTAGCTACTTAGTGATGTGTCCTTTATCCATGGTGACAGTCACCATTGACACATCACAGGCACAGGAGCATTTGTTTCAATAATACAATTTTCCTGGCTGACAGTGGGATTTGTCTTACCTGTAAGGTTTTCAGCCTTTTATAGGAACTGCCTTTTTACAACAGCATATATTTTGATTATCATTTCTTGTTGATCAATTGTACTGGTCAGCACAGTACATTCTGAATTGTACTTAATGGAAGTCTTTCCTTGATTGTTATTTATTTAAAAAGCATGCCAAAACACAACTAAAGTAAACTTTTGCATCTCTTTTCATGCCCCTCAAATGTCTTCCTGTTGATCATGAAGATATCTTCCTTTTGGCTGGGTGGGGGTTAGGGAGCTGGGTCTCAGATCTTCATAATCTTAAAACAAACAAAGAAAGCAACTATAAAAATTCTTTGCTCAATTCTGTTACCTATCAAATCACCTTCTACTTTTCTTTCATTGCCAGACTGAATGAAAACAGAATGGATCTAGGAGGTCTTAGACTGGCAGGCAATATGGAGGATTATGCCTACAAGCCTGATTTGTTGGCCTATGCCATATTTTTTCCCCCAATGTTTAGAAATTAGGGGATGTGCATAGAAATCTGAATTTCTTTTTCTCTTGACACATTGGGGAACTGGCAGTACTGACTGGCATTCTCTCTCATGGTCACGGGCTCTTGGAGCCGAGTTTCAGCTTCTGCTTTGAGGTGAATAGGTCATGCATTCTCCAGTTTACTGTGGACCTCACCATTCCCTTTTGTCTCCACCTCTGAGGTGAAGTGCTAGCTTCTATTTATCATTGCCTCACATTCTTGCTTTGCTTAGTTTTTCTGTACCAATGTCTGCATCAAATGTGGGAAGTGGAAGGCCCAGAGGGCTGCATGGATCTTATACACAGCCTTTATTCCCCTTCTTTATTATCTGTCTGGCCCTATTGGCATCTGAATTTACAACCCCTAACCTGTACTACACATTGTCACTCTTTACCAGTCTTCAACTTCTTGCTACTGTGTTTCTTCCTTTTCAAGCACCATCACCTGTCTCAATGATCACTTCTTACTTAACAGATCAAATGGCCTTTTTTTGTCAGTTCTCTTTCTTAAAGCTTTTTGGTCTTCCCTGCCCAGTTATTCTTAGTCTTAAAACATTTTTCTTCTTGACCTTACTTATATTAATGCCATTTTATGACTCCTCTTCTTGCCCCTTATATTGTTTCTCAATGTTATTTGTAGGACCCACTTATCTTTATATACTCACTCTTGGTAGTTTTCTTCGTGTCATGGCTTGGATGATTTCTTCAATGTGGGTGACCCATACTCCAATTTTCTCATCCCTGGCCACCATCCTGAGTCCTCATCCTCAAGAACAGCTCCATTGGGGTCCTACTGGACCATGACTCTCTCACATACCTCCCCTGTTTAGTTTGTTGCTTTTTTCTCATATCACTGTGCTTGCATACCTCAGGAGCATTAGTTCAAGCTTGATCACATTCCATGTTGGTTCCTTTTTTTTCCCTTGCTCACTATTCTATTCTGGTCCATGTTCCCCTGTTGTTACTGTTTTCTTGAGCTATTACTTTCATCCTTTTAATGTGTCTTACTTTCAATCTATTATACAAGCATGCTGCTTGCTGCTTGATTAATCTACCTTAAAAATTCGTTCACTGATTCACTGATTAATTCATTCAATAAGCACATCATGCCTATAAAATATGTCTTTTTATCTCTCTCTTTTTTTTTTTTTCCCAGCACCAGGGATTGAACTCACAACCTCGCACTTGCCAGGCAGGCACTTAGGCCACTGAGCCAAATCCCTGGCCCCTTTTTATGTCTTCTTAAAAGGTCATCAGACTGAGTATGTGTTGCACACCTGTAATTCCAGCACTTGGGAAGCTGAGGCAGGAGGATCACCCTGAGTTTGAGGCCAGCCTGGGCTACTTGGTGAGTTCAAACCTAACCTGCACTACAAAGTGAGACACTGTCTCAAAAAAAAGAAACTTAACCAAACCAAACCAAAATGAAAACAAAAAAGGAATCAACTGCTTTTCCTAGCTAATGCAACCAAAATCAGAGTCACTTTCTGGCTTTGAAGCCCTTTATTGTCCAACTCTAGCCTATTTTTCTGGTCACATCTTCCAGTACTAATGGAAATAGGTCTTTGTTCCTTGAATTAGTGTCTGTTGTGGTTTAAGCATGAAGCCTTAACATCTGCATTGATTCAGTCTCAGCTCAGCCGTGTGGTAGCTGTGTGACCCTAGGCTGTTCACTTAACTTCTAAGGCTCAGTTTCTTTGTCTGCTTAGCCCATAGGCAAAGTGTAGTAAGAGCTTCATAAACCTCAGGCAGCATTATCCAGCCAAAGAGCAATTCATCTTCCAATTTCATTACCGATTTCCTGCCTCTGTCTAGCACTCTTTATATGTCAACATCCTGTTAATGGTTTAAGGTGCCAGTCAGATTGTATGGGCTTTGTGAAGCTTTCTCTGACCCTACTGGCAGATATCTTGTCTTTTTGAATTCTTAGTACAACCATTAACTCTTTCTAATTTGCAAGACTGTGTTCATATACAGCCCTCATCTAACCTATAATCAGTTCTTTGATTTCTGGGATCTTAATCATGTCTTTGCCATTCATGTCACCCAGGGGGCCTTGTACAAAGTAGATGCTATTTGTTGAATGACTAACCATTTAGATGACTGGGTATTGCCACATAGTTTTTTAATTTCTATCCATTTAAAAATATGAAAAAATATTAATCATTTGACTTGAGAATGTAGCATATTTCCCAGTAATGTCTTCCCTTTACTCCTGTGCTATCCCAATACAGGTATAGTCTC
>RJWT010020120.1:0-18097 GCA_004365215.1 Cuniculus paca
CCACCACCACGTCTCTGACCTCGCTCGAAAGGAGAGAGGGGGCAGTGTTTTCTGGCTGCTTGGTCAACAACCTACAAAACGGGGTTGCGGAATGAAACAGAGTAACAGTGTGGCCGCCCGGGGCTCGGCGAGCCCTCGGCGTCCGCAGCCGGGTGGAGGGAAGGGTGGGCGCCGTGAACTTCACCTCCCCGCCGAGGCCGCAGCGTGCTCGAAGGCCACGGCCGCCCCGGCGGGAGGCTGAGGCACACGCTCTCCGGTCCCGATTCCAGCCCTGGTGTGGCTTTGGACCATCCAGCACTAACTTCACGCTATCTGTTTGCTGGGTTCTGAAGTAAGTTTCACTGATCCATCCGAACCTGCGAATGACTTACAGCTGTCAGTTCCTAAAAGGCACCTCGGAGGCCCCATTTTCAGAGTTCTGCATCATTCCAGTCGCCCGATTCCCGTGTAAATATTTTAATCAATGTTCCACCCACATTTTTTACTGAACTTAAATCCGACTAAACTTTCAGTGAAAAATCTTCGTTCACTTTTATGGATGATCACAACTAACAATAGAATCTTTCCAGATCACAAGGCTTCTAACAAGCGAGAAGGTATATTTATTGTTTAAAAAAATATATTAACCAACAAAAAGGGGGGGACACAAACAAAAAAAGAAAAAGGAAAGAAAGAAAAAGGTGGGGGGAAAGGAGATGGGCAGACTAGAGCTTGCCAAATTCAGAGCATCACAGGAAAGGAGGGCCTCTGGGAATTGATCCCAAATGAAACTAAATCATTTGCATATGCCGAAGCAAATGCCACCCGAGCATACATCTATTCTCAAGAATCAACTTTAATAATTCAAAGCACCTATTTCCTTACAACTCAACATGGTAACAAAACACATACAGTATTAATAAACAACGAGGGGCTGTAGTGTTGGTTCCGAAGAGCGAAGCCTTGGCTAATGGTTGAAAGTTTCCCCCACACTAAAATAAACACACACACCGCTCACACACACACATCCATCGTAGGCCCAGAGGTTTGTCTAACTCACTTGCTCTGCATTTATTCGGAAGGTCCCCAGAGGTTTGTGTAAACAGTACTTGAATTATAATCACACATTTCATTCAAATTTCATGCTTTGAGGATTTTTTCCTCATTAGAACAGTTAGTTGTCAATCTGACAGGATCACATTTGTAACCTTTAAACCACCCTCAGTGTTTAATACACAAGGCCAGGGTACCTACTAGGAGAGGACAGTATGTAAAAATCAGGATTCAGAATAAAAGCTAGAGTTTAAAGGGAGATGAGTTGGGATTTTTTTTTGTTGTTACTATTTTCCTTTTGTTGTTTCTTATGGAAAAATCCCTTACTTAGAAGGTTCTTTCTATATCCTGTGTCTATATCCTGGGTAACTTTTCATTGATGAACTGTTAGGAAGACTCCTTAACTATTTTGATAAATATTCATCCTGCTTTGTTTACCTTAAATACCTTACACATTTTGCAAACATATAAGTGCATTTCTAACAATTATATAAATATAAATAAAACTAATACTTTAAGGAATAGAATTCATATTTTTTAAAATTGGAGCTCTCATTTCTTTTAATCTAAATACGTGCTTAAGTAAATATTTTTAATCTGAAAATAGATTAAATAGACTTGTAAACGCTGACAATTCAGCACATGGGAGTGACAAAAAAATTGAAACAAGACTCACACATTAAGCTCACGGGCTTCATTAACTGATGACAAAGAGTCTAAAATTTCAAAAGTACAAATTTACAATGGTTAATTAAGATACACCAGTTTGAAAGGTTATCTATGAATTATAACCAGTGAGACACTGAATGTATTATCATCTGGTGATAGTTTAAGTTTTGGTTTCCTGACCTTGGAGTTCATTTCAATCACAGAACTCAAGTCAGTGGCTTGTCAACTGAGACATTTCTGGAATCTCAGACTTTGGAGTTGTCTTTGTGACAGAAATATCACCCATGATAAATTTTTACTGTGATGCGTGGGGAATTAGCACAGAAGTATAAGAACAACCGAAACTATGCATAAATCCATGTTTCTTCATAATTTTGAAAGAGGACTTAAACAGCCAATTTTTAAAGCACACTGAACTGACCTATTGGTTGTTTTCCAGAATTATGTAATTGAGCAAGTTACCTAACTAGCGAGCCACCCCACCATGGAAGATTGAACCTAGAACCCTCAATTTAAGCTACCTGTATTATTTATTTATTTATTTCTTGCTAAGTCACCCAAACTGAGCTTGAACTTGTGATCCTCCTGCCTTAGCCCCCTGAGTGCTAGGATTTCAAAGCCATGCCACCACACTCAGCTATACAGGGCCTCTTCCTACCACTGACGTGACAGACACTGATTGTTAGGGTCAACCTCACTAAACAGTATGCCACCACCTTCTGGCACATAGTTACAAAACCCCATGGAGGACACTGCAGGTAGGCAGTGCTGCCACTTCTTTTTTCTCCCACTTGTTTTCTCTGCCACCTTGGAGGGTGGCGATTCTTAGCAGAAAAAAATCAGTTATTAAAGAATATCTACATTGTTCTTACTTCCTTCTGGAATCTAAAGTTCTTGGTTCTGTGCTTTTCCAAAATATCTTTGACAGGAATATATATGATTTGAAGCAGAACTGGTGACACAATATCCATCTATAGTTGTTACAAGAAAGTTGGGGGATATTTGACCAGTACCCCCCAGGCATGGATAAAACATCACTGGCAAGATAGACATTCAATAAAAACTTGCTAAAGAATGAATGACTACATTAGAGCACAAGTAAGTAATCAAATTCCACAATACTTGAGTGATGAGCCTAGAATTTCTATATTCTCTCCATCACTTCACAAACACTTGTTAAATGGTTCCCAAGTTTGGGTTATGTTCCATCCTGGGACAAACAGGATTCACAGACATGTCAACATCCTGCCTGCTACTGAAAACCTAACCACATATGTGGCCGAGAAACAGGACCTGACTTTTGAACAATGGAAAAATATGACTGAAGAATTTGGCCTTAATTGTAAAGTAAGGGCAATCACATACATTTTAAACAATTAGAAAACAAACATTACAGGGTAAAGAACTGAACTCCCAATCACAGATCACAGGGAAGTAGGTCTGACTTTTTTTGCCTATGACTATAATATTACACAGTTATGAAAAGATCAAATAAACCTAATAAACACACATATACACACAGAATACTGCATATTGCCCAGAATAGAAGAGATGGGTCAATACATGAATTGAGTGAAAGAATGAATAAATGGTCAAATGGAAGGAATGTCATTTTCCCCTCTATCGTATAACCTGGTAGAACTTGAACAACTTCATGTTCCTATTTAAATCACTGAACACTGAAAGTTTGTATGCATGTGTTCATATACACTTGTTTACTTCTACTTTTGCCTAAAATAGCAGAATAAGTGGAATATCATATCCTAAGGAAAACAGTGATATTATCATAATATGATAATTAATAACAATGCAAAGAAGCAAGCCTATCAATAAGAAAACCACCTTAGGTAAATATATACCTCACCAAAAATATTTTAATAATAAGTTCAAAACTTAATATGTCTATAAAGACATACAATTTAAAGAACATATAATTGCTTTCACTTGTTTAATCATCATAATGGGTACTCTGATATAGGTATTATCTTCATTTTAAAGACAGAGAATTAAGACTCAAAGGCCTTGGATAGTATTTTGTAGACCACAAAGCTACTCAGACAGGGGAAGTGGGATGTGAGCAACATTATAAAACCCACAGGGCTGAAACTTCAGGGCACATCTGTACGAGACGGGCGACCTAGCTATTCTGCAGCATTGTGACTCTGGTCAAACTGTATTTCAGATCTGAGTTTTAGTTCCTTCATCAGCTTCGCACACATATGTCTTTGAAGACTCAGATGAAAGAGGACTCCTCATCATTCGGTGTATTAATGGTGTGTTATACATAACAGTACATTTCCTTGTCTCTATGATAATTCCTCAGTGTGAAAGTGCCCTGTACAGCAGCAAGAAAATAATCTCTGCCCAAAATGGATTTAGGGGACAGAAGTCTACTAACATGGGAGAAAACTGTGAGATCACCATGCCACACTGAACTCTTCATTTACCAAGCAGATATCCAACCATAAATCTTTCTTGAAATACTCTGTATTACCGGCCTGAGAAGCATATATGCACAATTAGTTATGTAAAAATTTAATTTCTGCTGATTCCTTAGGGTCAAAATCTATGTGCTCATATTTAAAGTATTATGAACTGTAAATTTTGTCAAGTCAGTGAAAGGAAGTTGTCTAAACCACTCTTATCAATTTAAAAAAGAAGAATCACCAAATTTAATTTATTCACAGAAACTAAACTAGTTGGTAGTTTTTGTTCTCCAGTAGGAGTCACTATAAACAACAGATTTAAATCGTATGCTAAAGTTGATGTTTACTTAGTAAATGCATATATGTGCTTTGTTGTATTATAAAAAAATTAATAAATTATAATTTGCTTGTAGTAAGGAGGGTTTAATATTCAACTTTAAACTGCAATGACAAAAATTCCTATTATAAATGATGAATACAATTTCACAAAAGATCTAATTATCAAAAGGAAGATAATCAGGCAGGCAGACAGACATACACACAGATACATACATTGTCAGAATGTTTTTTGCAGACCATAATTTGAGAAAGCCTTTCATGAGCACTGACATGCTACCTAAACATACACTTCTATTTCTGTGTTTGTATTGAGATTTTAAAACATAAAGTATGTTCTCATAAAAAAGCAATAATTTTTAACATTTTAATAATATTATTTTCCTCCACTGGAATATGAATTAAATTTTCTTCCCAATGTGTCCATTTATCTCAAGAACATATTTTCCTCAGGTAAATATACTTAACAAATGAACATAAAAACATTAATTTTTATCTGAAATAAATTCATATTATATTAAGAATTCAGATAAAGCACAAATCATTTCAATCTTTTAAGTGGCCGGAACAAATATATGAAATATAACAGTTTTAAATATTTGTGTTCAAATGTAGATAAGCTGAATTTGAAAGGTTCGTTTCTCACACAAAAATACCAAAATATCAGGAAAGACAGTGAAATCTAATTTCTATCTGTGGCTTTCTCAGAGACTTCCTATGTTATCTTGAATTATCTATTTTTGTATGGCCTGGGTTCATATGTAGACATACAAATGGCTTATCACATGATCAAATATTTATTTTCTTCATGACTGGTCAGATAGCTTGTGGTCAAATTGATTATAATATAATTCACAATGATTACTAAAGTAAGTAATGAGGGGTAATTTTTAAAATCAGACTTCTGTTACATAAATATTTGACCACTGCCTTTCTGTGGCACTATTTCCTTTCGGGAAAAGAAGAGGTTTCCTCATACTCCTTTTATGTGGTATTGTGAAAACTCTGATCAACATATATTGTTTTGGAAACACAGAAGGATGCAGAATAAATGTGAATGTCAGGTTCCCAAATTCTTCTAGCCTGTCAGATAGGATTAATTTATTTTTCTACTTTTCCACATATTTTCACCTTTCTGTGGTATAGGACAACATGAATATGTCCATTGCCCAGATGAACGTTAACAGCTATGAAATTCAACAAGCCAGAGATATAAAATGACATTCTCCTGCAGCCAGAGGAACATGTAGCAAATGGTATTACATGATGTGGTAAAGTGAAAACCCAAGAGGTAAGACCAGAATACTAGGATTTTTGTATTTAATTCTACTGGAAACTATATGCCTAACTCAAAGTGAAGTTGTCTTCTCCCTTCCCCAATTTCATGCAAATAAAGGGAAAAGTCATAAATTTACTCTGCTAACCTTCTCTCAAAATTAAAAGAAATTAGGCAAATAGTACAACTGACTCTTCTGAAGACTAAAAGAGATATTTTATGTAAGGAGAAAAGACTTCATTATATCTTTTATTTATTTATTTATTTATTTTTTTGTGGAGCCATCAATCTTCTCCTCTGGGATAAACAGAATGTTCTTTAAAGAAAAAAAGAAAATTCTTTCATCCTCACCCAGTGCAATCCATAGCTAGTCTCCAAGTTTGATACAAAAACAAACCATTTCTATTTTGGTACAATGAGGAAGCATCATACTGGACAATATAAAAACAGAGAAGGAGGAAGTTGACTCAGATTGCGGCACTTCCTAGATAAAGAGGGTTAGCAGACTTACCACAATCACCTGAATCAAATGAAATACAAGGACAATTGTTTTTTCCTTCATATTGGTACACATGTAAAAAGAATTACCAAAAAGCTAAAGGGGAAATCCTGTATATGTTTGTTTGTCTGGATGAAGAATTATATTTGAAAAACTTTCAACAAAAATGAATTGATGAAGTTGACAAGAATCTAAGCACAGGATGTATGTAATTTTTTAAAAAAAAATTGTGACTCAGTATTGGACTTCCCAATGCATTGCTCAAGTTAGTCACGTGGGAAATATGAGATCACAATGAAAATCATTTTCATTCTAAATAGACTAATTGTCTAAGGTTTGTTAACCCCCTTCAGGGTGGGAATTCTAGCAGTTTCCTGAAGTTTCTAACTGTTGATTACATTTAACTGTTTGACAATGAGCAAGTACAACAACAAATTGCTGGGCAGAGAACAAATAATTTTCAAATACTTTAGTGACAATCGTTGATAACACTCAGAATGAAAACATTAGGTAAAAAGAGTGAAAAAATAGCTTTAAAATTCAATGTGAAGATCATACAAGGATAGCATTCCATATACATCACTTACTGAAATATTTATTTCAAGTTCCTGTTTTATAAATATTCTAACTAAACAATTATTATGTGTAACTGGAAAATAGTCACTTTGAGCAAGAATTGATACTATTTCAAGGAGGAAGAATTATTATATTCCTTCAAGGTTGATGGGTAGTCTAAAGCTTACACTAGTGACTGGTTTACTTCTGATCTACGTGTGTCCTACAACTCAAAATTACCCTGAATTTTATCTGTTGTTTTTAAAACAAAATTCTTTTCATTAGGTTAATCACAATTTAAAATATCCACCCCACATATAAACAGACTTGACTATGAAGGGACAGAAGGGACAAGTCTTGCATCATCATCAAGAAAGCGTCAAGCAAATCCCAGGAGTGAACCAAAAGAAATGATTTTTTAAAAAGTTAATGTGTGATTTTTAAAAATAATCTAGGTTTTGCTATATAAATTGAAATAAGAGCACAGAATTTTGTAGAATGTACAGAATTAAAATAAGAATTGTTTGGCAAAAAAATTGTTATTGATAAATTTTGACTTTTAACATTAGGCCAATAGAATCACATAGGGATAGCTAGTACAAAGAAAAAAAAATCACATAGCAGTAATGGTCTTATTTTCCTTCACTTATGGCTGACCTAATTCAAAAGGATATCTTTATAGTTATCAGTTAGCACTCTTGTTAACAGTACCAAACTGCCAAGTGACAATTCTACCAATCAGGGGCACAGAAGTTGTCTCTATGTGTTTGACAAAAGTATTTGTTTTCCAAAATGTAAGCATTTTGCTTCAAACCAATCATCAAATACATTCTGAAGGTAAAACAACTTAAAAATTTCTTAGTAGGAGTCAAAATCTCAAACAGCACAAGTCTCCCACTCTTGCCTCCAACTGAAGATTTCCTTTATTAAAGAACATAACATGCTCTTTGATATCTGTTCACAACCTGCACACCTGCAAGTGATTTTACAGGGTTTGTACTTCCCTATTTAGTGCCATCCTACAGAAAGTGTGTTGTGTGCAAGGAGTGGGTAGAGGAAACACAGGAGTACTTCAGCCCGTACCTCTTTTGCGCATTAGGCTGTCTCCTTCAAACTCGCTAGCAATGTTAACTTTCAGATTTTCAACTACCCAATTTCTCTTACTTCTTGCAATAAAAATGTATACACTTTATTTAAAAATTTACACTGTATCTATAGACTAAGACAAAGGTTTCTGGATAGGAACATTAGTTAAAACAATTAAGAAGTCATTAAACTGTTTTTTGTTTTGTTTTGCTTTGTTTTCTTCGTTAAAGATGTCTAAGAAACCTGAAGTTTCTGGCTTTTCAACTTAGCACATGGGAATGAAACCCTGTCTTCATGGGTTTACTAGATAAGCAGTCTAATGGGGAGGCCAGAAACTAAGATGCGGAATTGATTTCTGGTTTAACTTCTAACTAGCTCTCTAAACCTGAAGTTCTACCTTTGTTGAAACCTTTGTTTCCTTATAAATAAATTTCAAATATGTAGGTGCTCAACTGTGCTCATATGAGTTTTTCTCCAACTCTGAAATTTATACTTTTATTATAATTAAATGTTTGCATAATTTTAATTCTGAAAATACAAAAATATCCAAATTTATTTCTGCAGTTGAAACTAAGGTGCAACTATAGTTCTGTGATTTTCAAAGCAAAGGCAGGCAGAAGCTACTACAGAGGTCAATCGATTGTCTGTGGCCAGTCTTAGCCGTTATCAGCCTACGGTTCTCTGTGATCCAGAATTGTACTCAGTAGGCACTTCCAGATAAGGGTCATCTAGAATATAGCATTCTTAGGAAACGTTCAGTGCTATGAACTGTTGTTAAATAAATGATGCATCTATTTTATCACTTTAAAATCTTACAAAATTATGAAAAGCGGAGATTGTAACAGCCTTTCTGCTCTACCCTCCAACGATGTAATATGCACATAACAGGAATGCCACATTTTGCTTACAGAGTAAATGAGGAACAAAAAGAGATTCATTTCCTTCCTTTCCTTAATGATAGAAACCATCAAGTCCAAAGAGAAGAAGATTTGTCAGAAAAACACATTATAGCCAGCTGTAGCTTCAATTTGAGAACAAGTCTTCATGAAATGGAAAAATGAGTTATATTACTAGACAAAAATTCAATACTACTTTTCTTCATGCCAATAAAATCTATATAAATCCATACACACAACTATGATCAACTTTTTCCCTAATTTTCAAATGTTCTAGTTATTATTTTTTATTTCAGGACCTTGGTCTTTCCTTCCCCTGCATTATAAATTGCTGAAATTTAGGGATGAACCAAGTTTATTTGCTGGGCTAGCTGAGGACACATTCATTCACATATGTACTTCACAGAAGGGGACTTGAAGGATGTAACTTACCTTCCTTTCTCTTATGTCATGTGCTTAGTCTCTCTGCGGAATAATTAATAGTGCCAACAAAATGCCAAAGACATAAAAATGGATACACGTATTGTCACTTTTGAGAGGTGATACTGTGAAGCCTCTTAGCATGTGTGATGCAGTTTCCTGATTTTTTTTTCATGTGTTCTGTAGGGTTTTTATCTTGGCAGGTCATCCCTACTTATTTAAACTATATTCCACTTCAAACATTTGAAGTTATAGACACATTCTTCTAGGACCACAATATTCTCTTATAGCTAAAACATTATTTCCTGCAAACATGAATGAAAACAGTGAGGAAACTTTCGCATGCTAGTCCCACACATTTAACTTTTGCTTGTTGTCTTTTCCTACACATTCCATTTTACCATACTTAAAACTTTAAAAAATGTTATTTTGTTTCCTTGTATATGAAATAAATACGTACATAAAAGAAATACATCAGAAATATGCTGATAACAAAGAAACCAACAATTGTAGTAAACTCTATAGATGATCTCACCTCTATATTCCACATTATATCATTATTCTGGGCTATATAGAGTACAGCAGTAGATTATTTTGGATGTGCTTGCAATTATACAACTTTTAAGAGTCATATAATCCCTGAACTTACTAGTCAGCAAGAGGATCAATGTTGCTGGGCCCCCGTGAAGCACTGTGAACTGAACTTTTGTCTGAGTACTTGTACCCACAAATGTCTTTGCACATGTCTTCATCATGGCTGTCTGTCCACCAGAAAGCCCTACACTTAGTAGATGGGAGTATCTGTGGAATCGTTTTATCTCATACTTCATTCTTATTTTGATTCCATGTTAAGTGAATATATAATGGCAAGGATCAATCAATACCCACTTCTGGCTGATATCAGGATTTCTTAACTTTTGAGGTATTATAGGCCCCTTTGACAACATGCTAAAAATTATATTCTGCATTCTCAGTTATTGTTCTGATGCATGTATTTGATTAATAGAATTGTATTAAATTAAATTGTAAAAGAAAAGCCTAACAGTTTGTAAAGATAGGTTTTAAAATACTCTCAGTAAGATCTGGATGTGCAGAAGTCATATCTTTTATGAAACAAACTTAATAGATTCAATCTAGGTAAAATTCACTCAGAGTATATAAACAGTAATATTCCTTCAATATCCTTAACTCAAAAATATTTTCTCTAAAAGCAAATATTAAAACAAGGTATCATTACCTTTTTAAAAAAAGTTCCAACTTACTGACATCCTCACGCAGTCACCTGGCAGTTATGCAATAGCTAGGGATGTGTCCAGATTTCTTTATAATTCCTTTTCAACTGTTTGGAAGGAAACTGTCAGAATCTTAAATGTGTTATGTTAAGGTGGTCTGTAGAGATGCAAATTTTCTTTCTATATTCTTTTCTTTCTAAAAATTTCAAAATTGCTAAGTCATTGTGAATCATACAGTACCTAAAACTAGACAAGATGTTTTATCTTTGTTATCTATGGTCTTGGCACAAAAACAAAACAAAGCAAAAAACCCTAAACTCTCAAATCACCTCCACATCTCCAAATATACCTTCATTTCTTTGGATAAATATAGACGCTTAAGTTTCAAATGCAGTCCACTTAATACCTATGATGCTACAATACTTTCCATGCTAGCATTCTCAGCGCTTGTACCACGTAAGTAAACTTGTGCCACAACAACCCACTGGGTAGCACATTTATCTGGGCTCTGGAATCTGGACAGTGATTACTCATTTTGTTGTTTACAGGCAACAAGTTCCCCATAAAGTTGAAGGGCAGATGAGCTTTATTTCCAGTGAAATACTGCTATTTTATATTTTTATATTATAAAATACTGCTATTTTATATCTCCAGATCTTACTGCTTCCTTCTGCCTGTTCTTGAGTCCGAAGCACAGCTGTGTAAGGTAGCTTCCATGAACCACGGGACGGTCACAGAGTCACTCGATCTGAGTTCACCAACTACAGGCTACACATAATTGTACGAACTCCTACAGAACCACAACCACTTGCGTGAATTTTAAGCTGGATCAGAATCACATAGTATTGATTTATGTTGATTTCAGGAGTTTTCTTCTCTGATTTTATCCAATTTACAGAGCAATGGAAAAGACTGAGCCAAATTCCATACTCCATACAGTAACTAGCAAATTATTTGCCCCCGTAAGTGAAATGGCAACAGCAGAGACACAGCCCATACTTTTAATTCAAATAAAACCGTAATAAAGAGCATTATCCTTCTAAAAAGTGTTTTAAATTTAATTAAAGCACTCTTCTTCATACCTTAAAATATCTTCAAATAACTTTATAAATAACACGTAGGTCTTATATTTGTAACTGAGTCTTCACAGTTAATGCACTATTTAGGTGTATAGTCTCCAATAAGTTATCATAGGCGAAAAGGTTCTGCCATAGTTCCTAACCAGAATCTCCAGTTACAAAGTTCCAGGAGTAATCAAAATGAATGATTTAAAACATTAAAACTACAGGATCAGATCCCCAGCTTAGAAAAGAAATTTCTTTCACAAAAAGAGGAAATAGCATAACTTAGTTACTGAAAATGACTTTTAAATGGTAGAAGGATTTAAAGGCTTCTTTCTGGAAATGAGATCACGTACTTCAAAATAATTCAAAAATAAAATACTGTAAGTGGTCCCAGTTATTTGTATTACCAGGTTGAATTCATAAATTATGACTGGGCTACTTGGAACTAAAATTATTAATTGTTCAAACTAATTTATTATCTGTTCTAGAAAACACTTAATCTGAACCTAAGAAAAGGTTACTTCTTAGGGATACCTTTCTGTATTCAGTGGCTAAGAGACACCCAATTGCCTAGTCCATGAGACCCATTTAAAAATGGCTTAATATCAAAACCCATCTAGATGAATTAACTACTCAGATCTTACTTTTCAAATGAGAGAGACTTCAAGGGGAAGGTTTGGCAAACTGGTACTGTATTTTAAATTTAATCACAAAATCAATTCCTGGAAATTATAAATAATGTCTGAGAAGCCGGCTGAGAACCAGATTTGGCCACTGAATGCTGTGTGATGCTCTTGCTCAAAGACAAGAAGAGAGCACACACACCCGAGCAGGAATGTGTCGGCCACAATCATGGGACTCACACCCAGGGAAACCTGCCCTTAATTTATCCCATCGTGTTTAGATTTGGCAAGGATCTCCAAACATCATTTACATACCATATGCCCTGAATTACCTAGGCACAATGGCTGAGGATAAATATGTTTCGGGTCTGACTGTTTGCTTCCTTTTATAAGTTTTGCAGCTTTCATTTCGTTTTTCACGTTGCTAAATAATATAATGCAGTTATGTCGTTCTGCAAAAAGCATTTTTTGCTAAATTATTAGTTTTTGTGCCTTTAATTATTGGGAAAAAAAACCTGAAGTGACTAAAAAGTATTATTTCTATTTTAAGGATCAAATAAAATAAATCAGCTGTTTGTGTTTTGACTCATTTTCATCTTTGTCTTTTTAGTAGGCATATAAATTTAATAATAAAATAGGCAGAAGTCAGATATTATGATTTGTGGGGAACATATAAAATTGGTCAGCTAGGTTTCTTGTTTAAAAGGGATTCCTGAAAATCAATTCTTGGCCATTTTTGCACTTATTCTTCTTATAATTAAATGTATCTGCCCTGTGCCTTAGTTTCCCCTCTTCCACCCATGGTATGCATATGAACTAAATAATATTTATCTAGGTTCTCAAACTAAATTTAAAGTTAGACTGACAAAAGTGTATACTTAAACCAAAAAGATCAATAGCCTTAAAAGGTTTGGAGCATAACTACATACATATTTTTTGTTGTGTGCTATAAATTTGACTGTATAAACTTCCAATTAAAAATGACATTCACACTATCATTTTTGATAAAATTTTGCACAGTAGGAATACTCATTAATGCAGGGTAATACAGTGTGATAAGCAGCTTAGACATTAAAATAGGGGGGGAAAAAGCCAGTTGGCCTTCTTTTTGCACAAATAAAATAAAACTTAAAAAAATTAAATACTTGATGAATTTAAAAGAAAATTTAATGGTAATTTTTTAACCATGTCAAATCAAGAGCATCCATTTGCTAGTCTGCTTCTACTGCAGAAATCTGAGTTCTAATGAAAAAATTTATTCTACATTTGACAATATATTAAATGTATTATAAGATTCCAAACAATGAAATACAACTTAGATAATTTTACTTATCTTTCAATTATCTTGCTAGAGTATGTGTTCATCTATCAACCTATCTATATCTATCCATTTCTGAAATACCTGAATTCTTACAGCATTAGCAAAAGAGACGAAAATCTCATCAGTTACCAAGCGTGAACACATGGGTCATTTCTTAATCTCTAACTAGAAAATACGGAATGATTACATAATTCTTCATTTTATCTTAAAATAAATGACAAAGGAGGTATATCTGTCTGGTAGTAGAGAAAAAGTAAAAGACAATATTGTTTTTAGAATATTATCAAACAATTTGCTTTCTTTAGGGCACAAGAAAAAAGCTACCATTTGAAGACCAGCAACAAAAGAGTTAACAGACATATGCTGTATAATTAGGAGATGCATTAATGATTATGAATAGTAAATGATTTGGTGCAAAGAAAAAAATTTTAGTGAAAGGGACATGTACCTATCTTACATGTTTATTAGTAACTGTATATAACTAGAGAATTCTGCTGTTAAGAATCTTGCATTATTGGTGTAAATACTTCCAAGGGTACATCAAATTGTAATCTTTCATACGACATCCATCAAACCAGGCTGGAGATTTTGACAAACATTAAACACAGTAAGGAGGCAATTATGTATGCATGATTTAATCTGCAACTAATTAATATGCAAATTTATTCATATGTTAGTTACTAAATTAAAAATGCAAAGAAGCCCTTATGGTGATTCTCGAAATTTTGCACAAACAGAACATTTAAAATGTAAGAAAAATGAAGTTTTTTAGAAACCTATAATATACTTTTCCTGCCTCTAGAACCTGTTGCATTAAGAAGGCTCAAAAATATGTGTTTAAATACTAGATAATAATTTAAAAGGTGTGCTAATTTTATGTGAGAATGTGGGAACAGAAAGGTTAATCAGAATTCTCTTGAACTCTTAAGAGATGCACTCTAATTACCAGACAAATGGTATTCTATTTCTAAGCTTCCTTCCCTGCTTTTGGGGTTGTCAGAAGTTGGTCATCTTCCTGATATCCTGCACAAATGTTTAGAAGTTTTGAAGAGAATAAACAGTATTTGAAAGCAACCAGATATAATGAAAATTCCAGAGTAACTTTGAGACCATTTGGTATTCACTAAACATGCAATTCACTCCTCAAGATGGCAACTCGCTCTTTTCGCCTTTGGGGAACAGCTCTTTGCAAACAGAGAAATGGGAGGAAAATCTTGAGAAATGCTAGAAATTCTCCCAAGCTCTCCTTCAAATGAATCTTCCAAGAAAATAATGTGGCTCACCAAAGAGCAATAGCCTCCCCCAAAAGCAGAAGGTCACTGTAGCTGAATTCAATGTGGCTATTTTAGCTATGCATTTTCCAGACAGTCCCAAATTGCTTTGAATCTTTTATGTGAGATGAGGGGTGTGGAGTGGTGATAATTTAAAAATATCTTTGGGTGTCAGTGTACTGAGGAGTATCCATTCAAGTGCACGAATTATGCTTTGGCATCACTGCCTTCAGCAAGATCTGATTTCCCTGTGACTGCCTTGTGATCAGCAGCAAGATTTTGTGTGGATCACCTCTCATCTGGTTACCTTTTCATCCGAACTCTGACGGTCGTGTACTCAGCTCCTGGAGCTGGCCCTTGGAACAGCTGTAGTGACCTCAAGAAATCACCACAAGTCAACTGTATGAGGAAGCACAGCAGCCTCTGCAGCTCTTCCCAGGGCACTGAACTCTCACCCACGTTTAAAAAAAAAAAAATCGCCATCCGTCTCATCGCTGCCAAGTGACACACAAAAAGGAAGTTAACCATTGGCTGTTACTCGCATTCACAGTCTGACTCTGATTCCCCAGATTCCCTTAGCCCATTCTGATGCCAAGCAGACTACAGCTTGCCCATTTCATTTCGACCACGGCAGCCAAAAAAAGCGCTGCCCCACCGTGCGACAACAAGCAGTCTGTTTTGATATTAGTACCTCAGTGTGCGCTATAAGAGAGTCAGATGTCCCCAAACTACATGCCCTCCCCTGAGGGACTCTGTCCCAGCCCTCCTTGGCCAGAGAGATGGTGAGCATGCCACAAATCCTTAGCTGTGAAAGCACAGGGGACAGAAAAGCACCATCCGCTGGGCTTTGACAGAAATGGCCCTGAGTGCCTCTTCTGCCGGGGACAGGATTCATGCCCTCTCATTCAATGCTTGTGTTGAACTGGAAATATGAACTCAGATTCTATTCACTCCCTGCCAGCCAGCAGCCATGAGCACAAGCTGAATTACACAAGCAAAAGAGTCTTTTTCCTTGTATAATTAAATTGTAGTAAGTAAACATCAGATTTTCTTCTTTTCCTGTCATAAAAGTTGGGAATATTTGGGGTTCAGAAAAAAAGATGTTTTTTTCACTGATTTTCAGAGAAGGAGGAGGAAGATGACAATGAAACACTTCCCTTCTTGACACACTGATTTCTTTGCTAAATGGACAGAAGCAGACCCTAACCTGGTTTAACCTCTCCCTGTGCCTTGTGACGCTTTAATTCTCTCTAGCATTAACATCCCGTGCTCTATATGATCCCAGTGAGGCAGAATCAGGTGAGGACTGCAACTGCTGGGCATGCAGGAGCCCACAGATACCTGAGGCATCTCTAATTTTTACAGGTGACTCACTTTTTTGTTGTGACCAAAACTGAACATAAAGCTTTTAAAAGCTTAAATGTACACATTCATGCATTCATTACACAGTGTTAAATCTAATTTGTTCTTTTTACTGTCACAGGAAGCACATGTTTAAAGCAATCTGTTTCCTCATGTGAATGCTTTCCTGTCTGTTTAAAAAAAATTGCGACACACTTTACCCTTAGTAACCAAGAGGTGATCATAAATATCCCTAAATAGCATTAAACAGATATGAAAGACATTAACACTTTCAGAATGCCAAAGTAGTATTAAAAAAAATTCTAACAGATGCTCCTAGGTCAAAAAGTGAAATGTGTGTTTCCTGAAAAAACACTCTCATCAGAATCATAAATGAACTGTGAGTGGAGAAGTGAGGTGTTGCTGAACAAATGAGGATCCTTTTGGTGAGGAGCATAAGTGATCCACTGCCAATGTGTACTTGCCATAAAAAGCGAAATAGAAATCGAAGTTTGATGAACACCAATATCCTTTGTAATCCACAAGGTGGCAATGACTACAAATGAGGGGTGGATAAATTGGATCTATCAGGCTTCCCAGAGAAAAGACTGCATCTCTGTGAACCAAAGCACCAATCCCTGCTTGGGGGCACCAGAATGAGGCACGGGGCTCACCAGCCAAAAAGGACCTTTCCTAAGGACTCTAATTTGGTGCCTGGTTTTTCTGCAAATAGAAAGTGGCTGCGAAGAGACATTTACTGTGAACTGTTAAGACCATTCTGCTGCTATCTTCCTCCCACCTTTGCCAGATGTTTTCTTCTTTAAATGCAAGAAGAGGTAACTAACCGACCCTTATTTTTAAAAATTGTTTCCCATAGCTGACAAGCAAAATTATTTGATGCCATTCAGTAGTGGCATCAAGAAAAGGCATACTACAATAGTTACCCTAATCAGTACAGCAATGCTTCGACTTTACCTTAAAACATCTGTACAAATATCCCTGTTTAGTGTTTGAGATTTGCCCTAATGGTCCTGAAGAAATTAAACTCTGCTTTACTTTATGAGAAAAGCACACAGTCACATAGGCCCACCTGGTCCACATTTCTTCATCCTGTCAGGTGATGTTAAAACTCCAGGCCCAGTTTCACTTTGGCTGGGGAACTGGAGGCAGCCCTCTATAAAGTCAGACCCTCACATCACTCAGGAGAATGCGCTTCTGGACTACTCTGAGACACAACTGACACAACAAGAAAGAAAAAAAGAGCATATATATCCTAGCCGTCACCTAGAGGCAGGGCTGATTTCGATGCAAACAAATTACTGGCTGAGGGAATCACATTATGAGGAGCTCTGAGCATATTGGCCTGATGTCCCATTTCAAGAACAAAGATGGAAAGCATAGTTCTACCAGCAACTCTGCAGAGCCCTAAGTCTCCTGATTAAAAAGGCTGACTACACACTTTGCCATAATTAGGGACAGTAATGTAAGAATGAAGAGATACAAAAAGCATCTGCAGTATTTCATAATTTCAGAAACAGCAAGTGACCTACACGCAACTGAGAGCCTGATCTTAATTTCTGTTCTACTGCTAACTCGTCTCAAGTAAACTGTCCCATTGGAGTTTTCTCTCAAGTACCAAAAAAAAAAAAAAAAGTTAGCTTGTTGCTGAAAGAAGCATGGTGAATTTATTATTACACGGGATGATAACTTGTAATATTCGAGGATATTATTTATGATAACACATGTAGCAAAGCCAACTAAACATGCAATCAATCAGCCTATGCTTTAACTACTTGCTCATACTGTGTGTGAGAAATGCTTACCTGGGTCGCCTGGCTTTTCTAACTGATCTGACTGGGCGGAAGTTACAGGGACTCTGGACATACTGAGGGTCAATCTCCAGTGTAATGAGACTTGAATACTTACTTGCAATTTACTCCAGATAGTCAAGGACTTTCTAAGTTAACAATAGCCATGTTGTAGAGAGCATTTTGCTCCACTGAGTGTGCTGACTGGAGGAGGCTTGGACAGCGTCATAGTTAAGAACCCA
>RJWT010020122.1:0-18104 GCA_004365215.1 Cuniculus paca
AAAACTGGTGGCCAACTTAAACACCAGTTGAACTGAATCCGTGTGGTGCTGAGCGTGGATGGCCCGCCCACCTGAGAACTGTTGCCAGCATAAAAAGGAGATATGGCGAGGAAGAGTAGTGTTGTTTGGAGCTGTTGGTTCTCCTGAAGGAGCTTGTCATGCTGGCTCCCCTGATATGAACTCAGCTGTTATCATCTGAGAAGCTCAGGACCTTATTGCTGAGAATGACTGCAGTTCACTTTGGGGGAGCTCTGGTTCTTACTTTGAGCATTGCTCCCTGGCTCTGGAGGGAAGATGTGTGCTGTGTAATCTCTAGGAGAAGCTTGTCGCGCTGGCTTCCTGGTATGTAGTCGGCTGTTGTCATCGGCGGAGGAGCTCGGGACCTCATTGTTGCTGAGGATGGCTGTGGTACTTTTCGGAGGAGCCCTGTCCTTATTTTGAGCATCACTTCTTGGCTCCAGTGCAGAGCCTTGGCCTGCTAGCACAGAACCTTCACTCTGCCAGCATAGGCTTTCTAGCTTCCAGCACAGACCTTTGGACCTGCCCAGTGAAGATCCATGAAATAGACTTGCATGGGCTCTAGGTTTTTAGCTAACTCATGCAGGTTATTGCCATGGAATCCAGACCCTTGGGTGGATTTTCTGGGTCTTTAGTGTCGTGGACAGACTTCTTGCACTTTCTTTATATTTGACTCCTTAGGTGATCATTATAAATAATACGATAAATTTTGTGTCCTGTATGTAATTGTTCTTCTTACAACCTCTGACTACAACACAATTTATCAGTCAGTTCAACAGAAACCCACGACTTGTCACTTATTCATTCACTTATCTATTTAGAGTACAACAGAAGATGAAAAAGCCTATTACAGTCAGAGTGGAGATCATCCCCACCCCTACTTTCTTCCTTCTTAGCTCCTCCTGAGCCCAAAACAGCAGAAACAAGTAGAGGAATGAATGCCTGGGACTTGGAATACTAATGGAGAAACTGAACATCTCAAAGACAAGAGAGGATGCTGTGAACTTGTCACATATAAAAAGACAGCTCAAACCCCAGGAAAAGAATGGGGCATTAAACAGGAATTTTAGGAACCTGAAAGTAATTACTAAGAGCTTGAATATCAGACAATGGGTGTAGGTACTATGAGAAGCAAAGAGTGGACAATTCCATATAATTAATACTCATTTAGGGATCACAAAAGTATGCAGGCAATGAGATCCGACAATTTTTGATCATGAACAGGAAGGCACTCACTAAATTAAAGCTAGCAATTATGACTGCTTCATGCTATTATTCTATCCTATTTTTGTTGGAATTTAATCAGGAAAGTTGAATAAACATCTCCTTGGGAAAGAGCTCAAAGATACTAGAACATCCACATTCATCACAGCATTGCATGCAGTAGTCAAGAGGTGAAAGCAACCCAATATTCAGTGAAAATAAATGAATAAATAACTCGTGGTATATGCATGCAATAGAATATTATTCACCCTTTAAAATGAGGAAAATCCTACCATATTGTGACATAGATGAACTTTGAGGATATTATGGTAAATGGGATAAGCAACTCACAAAAGACAAATACTATGTGATTCCACTCATCTGAAGTCAAATTTATAGAAACAGTAAGTCTAATGATGGCTAACTGGAAAGAGGGAATGGGGGCAATTTTCAACATGTATGGGGTTTCAGCTGGGGATGCAGCTCCACAGCATATCGCTTGCCTAGCATACATGAAGCCCTGAGTTCCATTCACAGCACCTCCAAAAAACACAGGCATAGAATTTCAATATTACAAGATGAAGTTTCTATGATCTGTGGCACGACAAGAAATTAACACTACTTAAGTATGAATTTCTTAGCACAACTTAACCAGAATTAAAAATGGCTGAGAAAACCAGTTGTATGTTACATTATATGTATTTACCACAGTTTTTAAAAAGATTTTCTTGGACCTTCTTTGAACTTGTTTATGTACATTTTTCTTCTGCTTGAAGCAAGTGCATAAACTGTGATGAACAACTTCCTCGAGCAGTAATAACCTATCATGATAACTCACTGTGGGGTGATAGAGGGGTAAGGGAATTTACTCATGGAGACAACCCAGATAAAAGAAATGATGGACAACATCATCTTCCACCTCCATAGGAAAGAACTTTTCCTACAGGTAAGAACTTACTTACAGGTGAACCCTGCAGACCAAAGCCTCCCGCCAAATTAGAAAGATTAAAAGTGTATCCTTTTGAGTCTGCAGCTTTCTTTCCTTGTGGTAACCTGTGAACCAAAAACTCCTTACCTTCTGCCAGGAGCGGTGGCACATGCCTGTGATCCCAGCCCATGGGAGGCTGAAGCAGGATAGCTGTGAGTTACAAGTCAGCCAAAGCTACATGGTGAGTTCAAAGCCAGCCTGAACTATGTAACAAGACCCTGGCTCAAAAAGTATCCCCAAAAGGAGAGAGAGAACAATTTCTATTATATTATATTACCCATAAGGATCCACGGTCCATGCCTTTCAGTATCTTTAAAGTTTTAGGCAATCATCCTTAAAAGTCTCTCTCTCTCTCTCTCTCTCTCTCTCTCTCTCTCTCTTTCTCTCTCTCTGATCTCCCTATCCCTGCCCCTATCCCTCTCTCACTCTCCCAATGACATTCACCATCTCAAATATCTTGGAAAAAAATTAGTTTCATCCATGCAAATACAATATTAATAACTGTAACTTTTGGACAATTAATCTGTATAATGGTTCTGTCTGTTTTGTTGATGTTACTCTAATTTCATACATATCTATTCAGGTTACATAGAAAGATACAACCAACTTGTGCAAATTTTGTGTTTCTTCTTAAGTGAAGTCAGAGGGCATGAATATAACTCATGAGCATATATGACAACCTGGAATCTTTGGGAAAGCAAAAATCATTTCATAAATTCCTACTACTTGAATTTTTCTTTATAAAGACTCAAGAATAGATGCTGATATTTTTTACTCTCTGTTGAGACAAATTCCACTTTGGGATTAATAACCTCATAGCAGACTGCAGCTTCATGAATTTTTACAGTTGAGTAGCAAGTACTTTGCTAAGTACTGACAAGCATGACCTTTTCCATTTCTCACTATGTATTTATGAAAAAGATATTACCATTATTAACCCTAATTTATGAGTGAGAAGATTAAAAGTTAGTGAGATTAAACAGTTTGCCCAATGTTACATATGTAGATTTCAACTCATCTAACCACTATCTCTATGGTTAGTCCAGAGCTTTGAGGAAAACTCAGATTTAACTTAGTTTTCACATCACCAGAACAAGAATAGAAATTCTTGAATATTTTTTTTAGTTTTTTGTTTGTTTGCTTGTTTGTTTGTGTTGTTTGTTTGTTTGTTTGTTTGTTTTGTACAGGGTCTTTCTGTGTAGTCCTGTCTGGTCTTGAATTTACTATGTAGCCCAGGCTGGCCCCCAAAATTCTCCTGCCTCTGCTTCCCAAGTGCTGGAATTATAGGCATAAGCCACCATGCCCAACATCTTGAGTATATTTTAAAATGCCCTCACATGCTTGCATTTTCTTAATCCATTCAATAAGCACTGTTCTGGGCACTAGATGTAGAGTGATAAGCAAAACACTCCCTTATTCTTGTGGAACTTATGGTCTAGTCTAAATTAAGGGTTATGATATCTGGGCTCAGAAGTACTGTCACAACATGGGGATCAGACGACTGGCGCAAGACAGAAACTTCGGGAAGTATGTTGTAGGAGGAAAAGCAATCACTCTGTGAAGAAGAATATTAGTTTCTCTATTTCTGTCTTACTATTTACAGATTCAACTCACCTAAGTTACATGAATTTTCACAAATATGTGCTATGATAATTAGGCATATATGAGTATATGTGGTTATGCTCCAAATTTTTTCTTTAAAATGAATACATTCTGATTTTCAGATTTCTACTTTAGCTGTGATTAAAATCTTAATCATCACCCTAGGATCCCCTAGCTTCCTTACTTTACTATTTACTTGTCCATTCATGAGATTAAAGAAACTCTAAAGCCAGAAAACATATTTTCACAGAACATGAAGCAACTAGAAACATAGCCAGGGTCTTAACAAATCAAAATTTATTTTCTCATCACAACAAATTTATATAAAACATTACAGCCTTTGAGTGGAAATACCTGAGGGGAATCACCTATAAGTTTTCAAGTCTTCAAACTTCAAAATTGCCAGCTGGGCAACCTTCATGCCCCATTAAATGTGCAGACTCAAAAATCCTGGATTTATCCTTGCTTTATTTAATAAGGGTTGATTAGCTTTGCAATTAAGCTATATAGTTCTTAGGCTTTGCTTGGGAAAAGTACCCATCTACTTACTGGCACTTACAAAGTGTTGCTTTTGGTATAATAGCCCTTTCATTTAGTTTCAATTGGAAAGAACAGACAATATCTCACAGCACCATTTAACACAAGCTCAGTCTATGAGTACACCAAGGAACCAGCAATCCTCTCAGTCTGTAGTTAATGAATCAAAGTTTAAGGCGACAAATTGGCTCGCTGAGGCAAAATAGTTAATTAACTTTTAGTCAGAAATATTCATCCTGCTTTCCTGGCATAAACAAGTCTCATAAACTCTGTTTACTTACTCAAGTGTTTTTCTCCTCTTCCACATTCCCTAGGCATCATTCAAAGCTCTCAATATATCATGTCAGAGAAGCTTCATAATTTTAATCCAATTTTTTACGTTTTCAGCCTCCCAGACCAAAAGAAAAAAGGGAAAGTGCATCTCATCAGGAATATAAGATCTGTAAACACTGGAGTATAAGCTATAAAGAGCAAAACAGAGAAATAAGAATCTTCAACATTAAATTCTGTAACATCCATGACTTTGGATGCTAATTGAATCCAACTTTGTGTTTCTTAAAGTAAACACATTAATTCCAAATGTGAGTATAACTGTTTATCCTGTCAGGTGAAGCTACAAACTAATGTAGCAGTAGCTGGTGTGCCCAATTAGTCAAGAGGTTTAATGGCAACCAAGCCATAGTCTCTTGCTTCTGGTACTTTACAGATGCACCATTTCCTTAAAAACAACATTTTAAATGTTAGCTAATAAGAAAACTATGCCAACAGCTTTGATGAATATACACCTGAACAGCCAATGCATTATATACTCCCTAGCCAACCTTCCAAAGTCACCATTTGCTAATTTTCTCCCAATTATATTTCCTTGGGGGCAACACTCATATTTTCACTGAGAACAGCACCTATTTGTTATCTTCTGTCGCTGGCTTGAGTTTCTAAAGGAAGACTGTCTGCTAGAGTAAAGGCTTATATTTTATAGCTACTGACAGTAAATGCTGGTAAATGTTCTTTGCAGTGTTGCCGCAAAGTTTACTTTTTTTTTAGCTCTGTGCCAGATTTCTTAAACCTCAAGTCATCATCATTTTATGAGATGATTTTTCCAAAAGTAAATTACAGGGTCATGAATTGAGTAAGTGGTGGCCCAGAAACAGTGCTTATTATTGAAGTGACTCATTTGTAGGTGCATGAAAAGTCAGATTCATGCATTTCTATGTGTGTTTAGAAACAGTATGCTAGAGAAGTCTAACCTCGACTAAGAATAATGTCCTCAAAGTTTATTTGAAATAACATATTTTCCCATAAGCTAACATATTGTGCTGCATATAAGTATTTAACTTACAAGAGTTCAATCTTTTTCCCATAAAAACTAATCCTAAACAAGATTGACATTGTTTATTGAACAAATAGTTGCTGGATTCCTACAAGGTAACAGAAGAGGTTCTAAGAGACAGGTGTACTAAGATGAATAAGACAGAGAACTGTCTTCAAGTATTTTCAAGGTAATGAGACAGACTTTATTTTCGTAAGAAATGCATCCCAAGTTTTTCCTTGAGAGTCCAAACATATATTCTTCACTCTACTGCCAGAATTCTTATGTGGCTCAGCCTACCACCTTCTGAACACCTGGATCAAAGACTGTCCTACATACAACTCCAATACAGAGTGATCAATGCACATAGTGCTCTGATGAAGCAAAAAGAGTGACTGCCCAAGATGGTGAGGACTGAGGGAGGTAAGAATAGATTAAAAGCTTTCCTGAAGGAAATGATATCTTGCCCAAGCCATGAAAAACATGGAGAATTTATTAAAACACTGAATTGCAAACAGTGTGATTTTCAGTTGAACAGCACCAACATAACGTAGGAACTTGTTAGAAATATAAATTATTGGGTCCCATCCTAAAGAAACAGAACGAGAATTTCTGGCAACAGAGGTCAGAAGTTTTATCAAGACCTCAAGGTGGTAAAGATTTGGAAACCACTAAGATAACATGTACGGCAAGTTTTCAAGCAATAGAGCAGGAAGATTTTTCAGGCACTAAATTATGCAACCATGGAACATAGTTGTATTAGATCTTGCAGCGGCTCAAAACGTTGGATAGTATCAGCTCACGGCTATACTCTTCTAGGAATTGTTCTCAGTCTGTGAAAGAGATCTTACCTGGGAATGCCTTCTCCAAAAATGATCCATAGCCAATGGATGATCAGTTTGGGGCTATAAAAGGCCAGTCTCTTTACTTCAAGATACAGTGACTTTGTAGAATGCTTTGTGCTCCAGAACTCCCCCAAAGAGCAGCTGAGCCCACGTTTGCCTGTCGCCTTTTTCTGTCTATCTTTCTTCCCTCATTCTTTTCTAGGTTTTTCCTAAAAGCAGTCCTACAATACATCACTAGTACAAGAATCCCCAGTTTAGGTTGTTTTAGAGAACCCAACCCCAGAGAGCAGCATGCAGCATAAGAATGAATGTGTGGACAACAGCGGGAGGTTTGCACTAATGAAGCAGAAAGCGTAACTCAGGGAAATGTGGATGAGGAGGTTGGAGGAGTGGAAAGGCCCAGGGTATGAAGTAGTTTAGACAACAACCCATAAAAATATGAAAATACTTATACATGTATACAGACTGAACCTCAATTCATGTGAAGCACTGATGTGGGCAGACAACAGAAATCATTCAGACTGCCACCATGCATCGCCAGGAAAATATCTTCCCTATTAACAATTAATAATATTTTACATTCTACCAGGGATCAGAAATAAAGAGATTCTAAATTAAAGCCATGGAGATCAAGGGCTATATTTTTATATATTTTTAGGGATAGATTTTTACAGATCTAGAAGGCAATGAAGGACTAGGGAAGTGAAGAGCATGGGTGATCCTCCAGGTACAAGCCAAAGGAAGGAACTTTGTTAAGAGTCAATCATAGGTTTTCTTTCCTCCTCCCCTCCCTTCAGCTGCTTCTTTCCGTGGCTCATGGTTTCCTGCTGCATATTAGTAGAGCCATGTTTCTAATCTGAGGGAATTCAGTGGTCATACACATTTTTTTTCCTACACACTTTTTCTTCTGAGATTTTGGGCTTTCATTTCTGTTCATAATGGTTACTTTACCTGTCACCTTGAGTGGGCTAAGTCATTCCCCCAGAACTGGCAAAGCATTGTTTCTGCAGGTGTCTGCAGGTTGTTTCAAGATGAGATTGGCATTTGAATCCGAATGAGTGAAGAAGATGCTCTCTCAATGATGTGGGAAAAATTCAATCCACTGAAGGCTTAGAGAAGCAGAAGAAGGGCAAATTTCCTTCCTCCTTGAGCTGGGACATCTATTTCTTTTTTGGTCTTACATAAGACCTCCTTGTTTTCAGGCTTTGAATTGAGACTGAAGTACTCCATCATTTTTCCACTGTCCATCTTGAAGAGTCATAATGTGGCTCCTCCCAGCCTCCATATACTCATGAGCCAATTCCTGTAATAAATCACCCCATGTGGGTCAGTAATATGTATCCTACGAGTTCTGGATCTCTGGAGAACTCTATCTGACAACACAGTTCCACCCATGACTGCTTCTAACTGGTCCCTTTCCAGATTGCTTTAGTGCAGTATGGTTACCCTTCAACACTTTGAGCTTCTCCTCTTCTCCAGATGCTCCTGTCAGCACATACAACCTTTGAAGATGTATTGTGGTTTTCTTTTTTGTTGTTTTTCTGTTAACACAAGGAAAAAATAAACCAAAGAAGTTATATCAATCCATGAGACCTGAACTGAGTCTCTAACACTAACTCCAGCAAAGAGGGGCCCACTTTCCCACTGCAATAAATCCTGAAAATACAAATAACTGGGGATTCTACAGCTATTATGCTGTCACAAATGGAGGATGAATTTCCAGACTACAAAGACCCTCACAATACAGATGGCACTGAAGATGGAGTAAAGCATTGTATGATTCCTGGATTTAGCAGTGTCTGACACCAAATTCAGATCTTCAAAAGTTTTTCTATTAGTTTCAACAGAAAACTAACATAAAATGCCTTATTTTTTGAGAAAGTACAACTACAATCTCATCTTCTTCCAGGCTTTACTCTTTTACTGGAGGTCCTTTAAATGTCTTCCTTTCTTCTTTCATTTACACACAATTTACCAAAAACATGTTCCAAAGCAAATTATTTTGGGATATTAATCATATGAAATGTAAAAGATAAAAGATGCTTCATGGTCATATAAATTTGGAAATTACTGTTTTCCATGTTAAGCCAGCTTCTTAACTGCAATTTTTCTCAGAGCCTTTAGTATATGTTTATATGCTAAATGTGTCTTGTCCAGGGGAAAGTAATGCCTGTGACTATTCTCTCAGATTGTTTGACAGTGGAAATCTTACTTTCATTGAGCACCTGTGGGATAAGATTACATGAAATACATTTCAAAACAACTGAGATTCGGCTATAATTCAAGACTTACTATTCCCAAATGCTTAGGCTTTAGACTCCTTTGATTCTCCCACATGGGCCTTTTGATCATTGCATTCTGTGAGCCACAGAAGTGCTCTACATAAGAGCACGTTTGGAGACCAGAACAAAAGAGAATGCTAAATAAAAGAGAGCAACAAGGTTTCACCACCTTTTGAATAAATCTTAGGTTTCCATTATGAGATGGTCATTTTCATCTTCATTGTTGCATGGAAATTTTCTTTAAATATATATCTTTAAATTCTCATATATATATTTTTATATACATATAGTTGTTAAATTTAAGGTAAATATATGTATGAAAACTTGTGAACTACATTTATTAACTTTAAAGAAAAAACCTGTACCCAAAACACAAAAACTACTACGCCAATTAATTATCTTGAATACATCTGAGCAGAACAGATTTTAGAAAGTCACTTATAAGGTTTTGGCTGTACTTCTGAAATGTTTTTGATGGGATTTTAATGTTTTAAAAGTCTGACAGCTGCTCCTGAAAATGAAATACTGTTTGTCAGCAAGCTACAGTTAACTCATTTCAATAAATAGGTAATTTGTTCTTTTTTAAAAAAGAGTTGAAAGCATTCACTGACATTTGAGTAGAAAAGAAAACTAGGCAATTTGTGAAGAGGCAGAGGTTGAAATCTCATCTCCAGGCTTCTGGAGGTGTGAGAGAGATTTAACACAGAAGGCCAGACTACTCTGGTGTACCTAGTAAAATGGAATAAATTGTAAGTTATTCTTTCCATTGCAAATGACGTAATGCAAAGAGGCTACGATATGGAAATGTGGCTCCTCAGTGGGACCTTTTTCATTTATTTAAAAGAGACACATCCTGGAGAACTGCTTCCTGGATTTCATGTTTCTAACATTAAGAAAAATTCTTATTGTGGCTGACATGTAATCCAGACATTCTGGTCAAAGGAATGCCTCTGCTCACAATCACCTAAGGTAGCTGGTGCTTTGCTGGACCAAATTAGTCTATTCTTTTTCTTTCCATCCTTTGCTACTTCTTATTGGCTATCTATTCACTCCCCACTTTAGAAATATAAATACATATCATTAACGTCTGGTCAGAAACAGACACCATAGTCATTTAAAAAAAATAAAAAGGATTTCTTGCAAGGAATTGGTTCCAACAGGTATTAGATGACTAAAATAGTTGAAAAAAGCACTGAGCCCCAGAAGAGGGAACCCACCACCTTAAGAAAAAGAAAAGGAAAAGGTGGGGCTATAGGAACTTACTAGCTTAGTGCATGCAGTTGATGGAGGTGGCACACCATTAGTCACAGGTGGTACTGATGATGGAATATGAAAAGACCATTTCTTAGGGTGCTGATAGCAGCACTCTAAGAGGGCAAAGCCAACAATTGCTTCTGGGCTACCCATTGCCCTTAGACCCATAGTGTAGGAACTGGTGAAAAGGATGAATGTGTTTCTTTTCCCTTCCATTCACTTTCCAACCACACCCCCTCATTGACAGATCCAAGAAGAAAATTCCTTTAGCAAAGAAATCTGAAAAATGAGATTAGCATGCTCTCCCAACAGCATCAGCGAGTAGAATTTGAAGCTGAGAGAAAATAGTGAAATAACTAATCCTACACCAAACTCTCTCTCTTCTCCATTTCTAGCTCCAGATTCTATACTCCATCCTCCTGCTCAAAATCTAGCCAACAGAACAGAGACAAATAGCACTACATGCTTTCCTAAACACCAAACATTAAATGACTTGTTCTGAGCCACATTGCTGAGAGCAGTCATAACAAATTCCTGTAAGGAAAAAGTGACTGAGAAAGTCGCATACTTTCACTGAGGCCTTAGTTTCATCATATGGGATAAATACATCTACCTTGGAAGTTATGATCAAGCGTAGAAATAGATCATCTGAATGAAGGGTTTAGCACAATGTTAATTGTGTGACAGACACTACTTGACTTCCTTCTTTTCCTTCATTATTTCTCATTCTTCCTTGTGAAACAGAAGGCTCTAGACCCTGTTGCTGTAATTTCAAACATCAGTAAAGACCTGTAAGCTCATTTGCAGGAAATGCTCCCTTGTAGCTAGAAAGGTTATACTAATACAGTAGGTCAGATTCTTGAGAATTCTAAAAGATGCACAAATTGCTTACAAGAACAAATTTATTATAATGATTCACAGGAAAAAGAAACTAATGTCTTAAAGAACAATTGCCAGTTAAGCAAACTGTAGCAAACTTCATAAGAACCTGGACAATTCTACCTAACTATAGTAAAGGCAAGAAGTTGAACATTAGTGTCCCGCCTTTTCTTTCCTTACATTGCATTTTTATTTTTCAAAATTTGTGGATTTTAATGAGTCTTTTTGCCCCATCCTATTACAATATGGCTCTGGGACAAGATAATTAGAGTGAATGAATAAAAATATTTCTTTATATCGGAATAGAAATAAGAGCCAATGAGTGAAACATATGAAATATTGTTGCTGAAGAGGTCACACAGTCACTTCAAAAATAACTGGAGTTTCAGACTCAGCCTATATATGCTTGATTCCATTGCATGTGCCATCCCTGTCATAATCACTGTGCTATAGCCAAGGTGACAAAATTCAAACTGGTCTTTAAAAGGCCAGTTTTCCTTAATCCATTCATCTCAAAGTCAAAGGCTACCTAAGCATTTTTCCAAAAACTAAAGCTCACTACGTGTTTTCTTCTTTCCTGATATAAATAAATGTTTTCTACCCCTCCTTTGTAATTACCCTGTCCCAAAGTATATTGCCATTGGTGGAGTTTCATGAAGTGCTTGGAGCAGAGGTACACCCAGAGGCTACCAAGGTAAATGAGAACTCCAGGATAGGTTATACTTCCTATCATGTCATTGTATGGATCTCAAGAGGGTACAAAGATGGAAAGGAGGGACTCATGCCTAGAATTCTAAATTGAGCAAGTAAATGAATGCAATAATAGCAAAAATAGGTAAAATAGTCTTGGGGCACACATGTAATAAATTAGTTGTAAGAAAGCTGAATGAAGTACCTGTGGAGTGGTCAAATGCAGGTTTAGGCACAGATACAGAGGGTGTAATTTAAATCAGAGAGTTAGTGAGCCTGTTTTGTTTTGTTTTTTATATCATAATTCCTACATTTTTGATGCCATAGATTACTATTGGCATCTAATAATAGAAAAGAAAAACGAATAAATGTCCAGGTATTTCCAGGCTTGAATATACCCCCTAATTTCGTATGTTGAATGCCAAATCCCTAACTTTGTATGTTAACGATTTTCAGAGGTGAGTCTTTGGGAGATCATGAGGGCAGAGCCCCCATCAAGGCATTAGTAGCTTTATAAGAAGAGGAAGAATAACCTGAGCTAGTAATGTTGCTCCATCTGTTATACAAAGCCCCTACCATACTAGGATGCACCAGTAAGGCCCTTCCGAGACGTTGCCACCACACTCTGCAACTTCCCTCTGCACCAACCTCTACAACCACAAGCTAAATAACTCTACTTGCTATGAATTACGTAGCCTCGGGTATTTAGTGATCTCAATAGAAAAAAGACTAAGAAGTACACACAGCCAAAGCCATTTTATACCTTACATAATATATTTTGAAAGTTCCCAGAACTCCTAGATCAAGTGAAAACCCACCTCTACCACATCTAGTGAAAATCAATTTGAAAAGAGAAAAAGTCTAAGTCCTGAGTCTGTATAGCTTTGAGACGTAACATTTCCTCTTCTTGCAGTTCACCTGTCTCACCTGAAACCAACTAAAATTCTGTATGTACCAAATAGCTTCTCACCTAGCAATACTTTTCTGAGATAATGAGAAGCAAGGCAGGCCAATTCAATGATAAGAATTTCTAACCATTGCCATCCAGAGAAAGACCCAAGGTGTTCATTTTTCTCAATTACTGTAATGCTCATTTTCTTGTTGAATAGGTAAAGGCTTCTAAGTAAACTTGGGGCTAATTGTATGTATCCTGGCTTATACAGTGTTCCCCAAAACCAGAAGCAGCAGTTAGCAATTATATTCCACTGATTAATGTGCAATCGTAAATTTACAGGCTTGATGGTCCAAGGAGGCTTCCTGCTATGAGAGATAATGAATAGGAAATTGTCAGAATGATTAGCCAAGTCAGACCTCACAAGTCTACCTGTGTGTTGAAAGTTAAAAAAAAAAAGTGGAGGTAGGGGATCCACACACAAACAAAAATGCTTGTCCATTAATAGAATTAAAGATTGAAAGATGGAGTAGGGGAAAGAACAGCATAGTCAAAATATTCCTTTTTGCTATTTTTGTTTCATTTTTCTCACTTGCTGTGGTGTCTATAGTGAATACAGAGAGTCTGCACCTCTAGATTCTACAGGGAACCAGGACTGATTCCATCAGCTGCTAGAAGTTCTGCTACCTCACAGTCAGCCCTATGAAGAACTTGTCCTGAGGTGGAAAGAGCTATATTATCCATGGTCAAGCCACCTTCCAAGAAGGGACTGAATCAGCCAACATTCAATGACTGGTCAAGTTTAGATGATAAAGTTCTGGCCAACTCATAGTTCCCCAAAGACATTAGCTGAAGCCTTGAGTGAGACTACATCACAGACCAAATTCTCCCTCCTCCCAGTCTTCATTCCTGCCCAAAGAACACTCTAGTGAGATTATTGTACAACATCTGCTCTGAGAGTTTGCTTTCTGGAGAATACAATGTTCAACAATGTCCAAATCCACATTACTATGGGAATCTCATAAAGAAGTGTAGCTCATTTAATTCAGTGTAACAAATATTTTGTGGGTGCCTACTGTGTGGTGAATTATATGGAATTGTGTATGGTAAAGAATGGTTCACTTTCCAAGTGATTTATGTACATAGTTATGAATGATGTGGGTGAACCCCATCGTAAATCTGCTATGTGAAGGCCCTATTGCTATAAAGCATAAATTAAAGAGCAATTTTTAAAAGAATTCATTAAAGACCTTTTAAAATATTTTATTAAATATATGCCCCAAATTTTAATATATATTTACAATCAACATTTTATCAACATATATCTTTGTTTTAGAATGACACTTCTGTACCACCTATATTCTGTAAATATTATGAATTATACTACAATTTTTTCATTTATTCACTTGTTCTTTTCTCTTGTCACTTACCAACAATGTGTTCTTAAGTGGGTTACTGGCCCATGCAAAGTCTTGGTTTCTTTTGTAAAATGCACTTGTAAATAGCTAGCTAAGTGCTTTTGAGATTAATAAAAACTATATGAGGGAATGTGTAGCCGAGTCCTCAATGGTTATTATTTGTCAATAATTTAAATTTCTTGATAAGATTTTTCACACAGAGATTTTTAAAAGAGCATTTCCAAATAATAAAACAATTTAGAATACTTTCAAACCACTTATAGCTTGCATAGCTGTGTATATTTTAACATACTAGAGTATTTTTAAATAAACTTTTTAACTGTATTTATAAATAGTGCAGTGGCACAGAATACATCATTATCCTTCCTTAAAAATGGCCTAAGACAAAGGAAATTGTTTTCAGGTTAAGAATATCTGCTTGAGTCTCCTCTATCCAATTATGTAATTTCCCTTTTTCATTTGGTACTGGGAAAGAGGGCGGATCTCATGAGAAGTGGCAGCAGCCTCACTGAGTACCCAAGTATTTTGTAATATAGGAATCCAGCAAGTGTAATAGGCCTTAAATAATTTCCCTGGAAGAAACTCTGTACTGTGTTTACTAAATAATTTTGACTACTAGGATCATTTGCTTTAAAGCTGAATTTGCTGAAAAGCCTGAGGCATAATTTTAAGGGTGTCCCAAAGCACTGTAATTGGGCAATTATTGCCTAATGATAGAGAAGAGGGGTGTAGACTATCCTACATAAAATTGAAAGAAAGGTATTGCTTGAGTTGTTAAGACCACAGAGGCATGCATTTTCCATTGTCAGCATTACAGTGTGTGTGTGGTGATGGGGTGTGTGTGTGTGTGTATGTGTGTGTGTGTTCACAGTCACGCACAGGCACACATGTGTAAATATAGCAACAAAAACATATTTCATCTAAAGGCAACTCATCAATATTTAGAAGCAAAGACATGAAAAAGTAAAGAAAAAGCTCTTTGATTTTGATGTTCATTGAGAAATTTTATCTAGTGAATGACAGATTTATGTGTTTGGTCACCCTGCTTCTACTTTTTCCTTAGTTTTGTTTCATGCATGATATTAAGGCTATGCTTCCAAGCTCTACCATTTTAAAACTTTTCCAGTTTAGGACTTTTCTCCTTATGTAGACAAGACTTCTGTAAAAATTGGAAGTTGTAGGAAACAGTTCCTTGATCCACAAAGTCCATATAGTGACATTCTGAAATAATTTCATTAAATTGATATTCCAGTGCCATGCACTCTGCTAGGCACTAAGAGCATAGAAATGACAACATTTGCAAGCAAGAAGCATTCTCACTGACACTCTTGGAAATGAGAATTTTATTGTAACTAGAACCCTTTATACAACTAGTTCGTCTGAAATTCGGTTATTCTTCTGTGAGGCTGATGTGAAATGACCTTCCATAGAGGAATTGTTCTTCTGAAAAGTGACATCAAACAGAAGCAGTAATTCATACAGAGACCATAAAAAACAAAAGAACTACTTTCTTCAAGAAAGCAGACTCATTCTGAAGCATAATTCAAACTAATTCATCCAAGAGATAGGTGTTTAACCACTATTTCATTTCTGGACTGAAATAAAGCCAGAAATGGATCCAGGGTGACATAAATAAAGAAGATAAACATTATTGCTAGATAGTTATATGCTCCAAAAAATCATTATATTTACCATGTAAGTATAAAAGACAGAAATGAATCTTTAAAGACATATTTGAGAACTTACACATCCAAATAAAGGTCAGGAGGCCTGAGGCAAAACCTAAGATTGGTCATTCACCAACTGTATATCTCAATTCATTGTAGACCTCAGTTTCCTCACCTATGAATATGACACAGGAATGTTTGCACTGTATTCAAAATACAAGTCTTGAACGTTAAAGCCTTTTTGGAAATAAAAATGCATACAAACATGGGTGAGTAACCTGGAGGCTGTTAAGTACGTCTCCTTATAAACCCACAAACATTTATTTTTAAATAATTCAAGCCTACCAGACACAGAACTCATTTTAGAAATGTACTCATCCTCATTTCCGCTGACCCAAATTTCAGATGGCGTGGACTATGCCCGATGAGGAAAAGAAATGTGGTGAATTTTAACAATAAAATCAAGATATTGAATATCTAGGCCTATGTGGAGGGAATAAAAACCAAATTCCTCAATTAAAAAGTACAGAAAGCGTGCATTTACAAATAGAAAATATTTGCCAGGGAACAGTGTTCCCTTCCTTACCCCTAACCCTCTGTGTTTTCGCTGGGTGCAAAGTTAAGGTGCTCATCCTCCAGCTAGGAGCTGCAAGGACACTCTGGGTAACAGACAAATATATTCCATGGCCCTTGTCAGTGTAATCCTTGTACCAATATCCAACTCCCTTGGGAGTCTAGTTTCTTTGTCTTATTAATTAGACTTTTCTTAAACTGACTTTTAATGGAAGGATTGCTTCTTTTCTCCAAGTGACTAGAAAAGCAAGTATGAATACAGATCACACCAGTCCTATAACTCAGAATTCCTGCAAACTAAAATCTGTATCAGAACCTAATCTCAACATAACACTTGAATTGTCCTTTAGATGCCAACCTCCAGGGACTGAATACCTAAACTACCACCTAAGTATCTAAAATCTATGCACAGCAGGAAAAATGATGTGTGAAGAATTCTGAAAAATCATGGATAAAACATTGTAAATATTAGCATTTTTCTGCTAAAGGATCCGTTTCTGTCATCAAGCTCCCAAGATGGCATAAAGCACAAAAAGAGGTAAGAACTACTGCCCTGGGCTAAATAAAAAGGAGGATTTCAGGCCTGCCAGAGCTCTGGCAAAAACTGCATTTTTTATATGTCTTTATCCTGTAAAGAACAAATTGGCAAATAGTCAGAAAACCTGCTCTTTCCTAAGTATTTTTTTAAACTTTGACATGGCTCTGTAATTTCAACTGATGATGAAAAAGTATGCATTGAGCTGGATCAGCCAGTGTACACAATCAGGACTCTAACTCATGACATTACTTCATTGAGCTTTTATTTGTTGGCACAAAGGAATGAATGTGGAGGTTCTTTCCACCCTATTTTTAAGATTAAAAGATTTTTGAAATGATTTCTGTGATTGATGTACACTGGCATTTTAATGAATTTTTTAAAAATGTAAGCTCCTTGCTTCCGTAGCAAAGAATGCATGACTGTGAAGAGTCTAACTAATAAATCTGTCTCCATTTCTTCAGCTTAACACTTTTAAAGCACTTGTGAACTAAAGTTAAAATAAAATTCTCTGGAACAGTAGCAAATGAAGTCATTTTTGATTAGAAAAAATATTTCTTTCCCTCGTGAAGGCATTTCCTTCTTTGCTTTTACATAAGACTTCACAGAGTCTGAAAATTATCATAATTCAAACCTATGAGTTTAAAAAGAAAAGTATTTTCAAATTAAATATAAAGAAAAATAGTTTTATAATCTAATGCTTGGATTTAAAATTACAAGCTGCTGTAGCAATGGTAGCAAATCCTAACACTGGCATAGGATTTTCCTTTTTTTTCATTTTGAAAAGAATGCAACCAAACAAAATAAAATAGAATAGAGTCGATCAAAACAAAACAATGAACATGGCACATGACTTCTAAACAGGATAAAAGGCAATCAATAACGGCTACCATAATGCCTCTGGTTATCTGCAGTATAACTGCCCATACCATCATGGATAAATAAAATCAAACAAAATAGAACAAAATAAAACCAGTAAAAAAAAAAAGCAAAACAATGAAAGCAATACAGAACGTCAAGATACTGCTAAAACTGCAATGGCTGTAGTAATGCTCCCTGTTATCTTCAGAGGAGTCACCTACACCTTCAGACATAATGCAATCAAACAACACAGAATAGAGTAAAAACAATCAAAACAAAACAATGGAAGCAATACAGGGTTTCAAAACAAGATAACTGAGCATCCTCAATGGCTGCAATTATATAATCTGCTATCTTTGAAAGAGCTGTCCGTGCCATCAAGTAAAATAAAATCAAACAAAACAGAATAAAATGAAACTAATCAGAACAATAAAGACAATATGAGTTTCAAATCATGATAATAGATTAACAGTGGGCACTTTCTTCCCTTTTTAGATAATTCCTCCCCTTGGACTTTCCCAATATGTATTATGCATTTTGGATCCCACTAA
>RJWT010020123.1:0-18260 GCA_004365215.1 Cuniculus paca
AAATAACTTAAGTGAACTTTGAATTAGCCTCAGTGCAGCTACAAGAAAACTAATGAGAAACTGAGAGGCAAGCCCGCTCAGTAAAACGAATTTAAACATTGACAGACAAGTTCATTTATTTTGCCACTGATAAAATGACTTCTTCCACAACATTAACAATGCTCTTAAGAGGTTTTTCACATTCAACCATTTAGAAGATGACAAAGAGATAAAAATATGATGCCAAACAGCTTATTATGATTTATTATTCATGTTAGGTTATTTTTTATATGAAATATTAATGTTCAAAGTCCCACATACCTGAATATTCTCCCTACTCCAAGTGTGTGGTGTTTTACTGGCAAGTAATTTCAGATCTTGAATAGCAAGTCTCTTGACGGCTTTCCTGGGATCATTCTTCAAATACTGCAACAGCAGCTGAATCTACAAGAGAATTTAAGCTATACTATGAACGATACTTTCACTGAAACTATCGTTAAGGATGCAGCGCTGTTAGTGAATGTTTAGATTTGTGGTAGGACTCCCTTCAAACTGGACCCTGTTACTTATCAGCTCTGCCTATGTTTGAACCTCTTTCTCCCCTGTCTGTAAAATACCACTTAACAACTGGCCCTTACAGAATCTCAACCCTTTCTTTTCTGACAGCTTCACATCCTGCTACAGATTCCTTCAGGGCTCCCAAGAATATAGACAAGGAAAAGGAAATTCAAGTGACTGATCTTTACTGGAGAAAGGACCTTAATATTACCAAAATGTATAGATTACTTTCTTATTTTTTATCATATATTTAATAGGCAAGGTTACTGAAGAAAACTGAAGTTACCTGCTTGGGTGTATCAACCAGAGATGAGGCTGCAAGCAGAGTGAAAGTGTGCAAGGAAACGATCACCATCTTGGTGGAAGGGTAGGCCGTGACCAGCTGCTGCAGGAGCTGCCGCGCGCTGGAAGCCAGGATGGCGTCATGGTGCATGTGCTGCAGGATGGGGATCAACTTCAGCTTCAAGTCCACCGGGGTAGCTAAGCCTGGGAAGAGGAAGACTCTCAGAGGTTTCTGGTCATCGTCCTCATTAACAGTTCAAATTAAAAGGATCTGACTCAATCAGCAAAGCGCCCATTTAAAAACATGCCCTATGCTAATACATTCTCATGTTTATAACATGAAAGATTATACTAGAACTAATCAGTGGTTCCAGTTTTCCAAAAGTATTTACCTTAATATAAAACTACGCGCTGATGAAGGAAAATCTCATGAAAGACACACTAGAAAGCAGTTATATTTGCTTCCTATTTCTTTTCATATGTATAAAGTCCACATACAAATACACATGTACAGTATATAACAAAGTCCACCAAAAAAGGTATACATCAGGAAAAGAAAGTTTGTACAAACACTTTAATTCTGAATTGACTGAGACATGAGATTAACACAAGTTACTTTTGGCCTCTACAATTACAAGATGCTCAAAGTGGTGGCGTTAGCATGTAGACATTTATTAGTATGGCGAACTGCTGAAGCGTGGATACATCTTTTTGGCAGACTCGGTGTACACATACACTCAATGAGCACGATTTGATTATATGAACAATTACTTATTTTCTTCAACAGATTAATCAAGATTAAGGTAGAACTGACTGTGTAGAATGGCTTCGATGTTCTGAGTTTAATCCCCCTTTAGAGCTGAACCCCATGAGGACTAACCCCAATGCATCTTTTCTTGTCAACACCGGAGTTAAACAGAAACAACAAAAAATCTTTTTCTTCTGTGGTAAGGCTTAGTGCCACTAGAAAACAAAAGTTTCTCAACTGTAACACACTATAAACATGCCAAAAGCCACTCTGCACTCCAAGCTCAGCTTCCACTGTGCCTGCTGGTACGGACAGTAGAGTACTTCAGTGCGCAATGCCGGCTCCTCCCCGCGAGCTCCCGTGCTCTTTGCCCCTCCAAAATGATCGCACCTCAGTAAATGACAACGGCATGATTGCAGGTTCGGACTTTGGAGTCTTTTCATTTCCTCCCTCTCTCCTTTCCACATCCTAGTCCCAAATTATTAGCAGATTTTGTTGGTGCTACCTACAAACTATAACCCAAATCTGACTGTGTCTTCCCACATGTCATCACACTGACCCATGCCCACCACTGTCTCTTGACTGAATCCAGAGTCTCCTAAGCCTTCTCCCTACTTCGGCCTTTTCCTGTGGCAGTCTCCTGTCTCATATCCCTCTTTTCTCCACAAGTCCGCCGTCAACCCAGCAATCGCAGGCATTCTCAGTCAGTGGTTTTGGACATCTTAAGGATTTAAGATTTAGGGTGATTCAGAGGTTTAACTTTGCAGAAACAGAAGCGGTTTAAAATTAAACATCAGATACCCTCCTCCTAAAACTCCTCTTCCATTTCTGTATCTTAGGTCCCAGTCTTCCTCCACCCTACCCACATCCTGTGCTTTCTTTCTGCTCTCGCCTAATTCTTACTCATTTATGTACTTATTTTGAACCTAAATGCTTTTGTTGCTGTTGTTCCAGTGCTGAGGAACCCAGGACCCAGGACTTCACGCACACCAGGCAGACATTCCACCACTGAATCACACCCCAGGCTTACTTATTTTTAGATAAAATTCAAAGAACAGTAAAACAGTGAATTTAAGTACAGATTAACGAATTTCTCCATCTGTATAAGCCTATGGACTCACCACTCAGACACACTAAGCTCTCCATCACCCCCAGAGGCTCAGCTGTTGTGCTCATATCTACTCCCTTGTTCTCTGCCCTGTTTGAGTTCAGCAGTGGAGAGCCCCAGCAGAGATGGGGAAGAAGAATGTCACAGCGTTTAGCCCCTGGCACCTCCTCTGCAGGGCCACACCATGCTCACAGGAGTTCAGATTTTCCAAGTGGCCCTCTTGACATGACTGTAAGTTCCCAGTAACCACTCCTTTCCTTGGGCCCTAGAGGTAGAAAAGCTATCACCAGGCTTACAGCCGGCATTAGCTTCTACACTGACTTGCCCACACCTTTGAAAACGGTTCCTTTCTCAAACCCTCCTTGAATTGTCCTAATTCAAGTACGCTGCCTGCCTCCTGATGAGATCTTGTCTAATACAGTAGGCCTTTAATAAATGCTTCCTCAATGCGTGAATGATGCTTTCTCCTACAATCAAGACAATCTGTAGGAATGTCTTCTTGTAGTATAAGAAAACAGTGACAAATGAATAAAGGGGAAGAGAGTAAAGTTCAATCACGTCATCTTAATCTTTGTGATTTTTTTATTTATGCAAAGTGAGCAAGTTGTCAACTTTTAGGTGGAAAAAATTTAAGGGTATGCAAAATGTAACTACAGAAAATCATGTCTTAGAAAACGACGATAACGGTGATTAAAAGTGTAGTCTTCAAAGCCAAACTGCTGCTGCTTACTAGCTGTGAGACTCTGGACAAATGGCTAAGCTTTACTGCAGCTCTGCTTCCTCCGCCGTAAACTGGATCTAACAGTATTCCCTCCCCAGGGTTGCCAAGCTGCACAATTCACAGGAGTGCCATTTATATGAACACAAAGAAGGTGGTGTTCTCCGGAGTTGTGCAATGCTGTAGCCCAGAGTTGCCTTTAACAAATGTTGTGAAGATAAATGGGGTTAATACACAGGAGGCAACAGTTAGTAGGTGGAATTGGGAAACTGGAGCTTTGTAGACTATGGTAAGGAATTTGGATTTGATTCTGGTAACAAATGGAAGACATGGAAGGGACAGCAGCAGACAGAGCCCAGAGCTCCTAATGACACCAGCCTCTCCCAGGTCACAGTATTCCTCCCCTGACATGGCCCACTTCCCTCCTTCCTTCCTGTCTCATTTCAACAAAGAAGTGAAATGTATAAAATAGACGAGTTCACCTCCCAGCCTACCCTCCACTCCTGGGATTCTCTCTGCCTTCCATCTCACATTTTCCCCACAGCACCTGAACTGTCAATATCGTATCTCTGTACTGTCCCTCCACCCCGAGTACACAAGGGCAAGGACTTTTCTTGGCAGATGGAAGAGGTTTAATAAATATTACTTGCATGAACAATGACTAGCACAAGGTAGGCACTTAAATGTTAGCAACGATTATTATTATCAATCCTGCTCGATTAGATCTTTTTACTATAGGAATCATACATACCTTGAATCATTTCACTGATTTTGTTACATATTCCTACAGCAAAATCCCTATGGGGAAGAGAGAACAGTAAAAACTTTAAAAACCAAAACAATTAAATTTGCTTAAGTTTTCTAGGGAGCTGACACAAAACACAGCTGGCATAGAAGAAATATAGTATTTCAAATCGTAACTAATATTCCAAAGGTCAGGTGCTTAAGAATTTGAGAATGATTTGAGAATGCTTTGCAGGTATCACTTGGTGACACTGAAAGATTCAAGGTCACTGTTACAAAACATTAAGTTTTAAGATATATTTTCCTTTAAGAAAAGCTTTTAACACACAAGCTATGATCACATAACCAATAAAATCAATTCCTAACATTAAGAATTTTAGAAAAAAAAGTAGGTATGAAGTAGCAAAAATGTAGTAGGAAGTATGAATAGAATCTTATGAAAAGCCAGATGAAAGTTAGCCATGCTTTAAATGAGACACCTGTATTTTCCAAGGTACTTTTGATTTTATTATAGAAATACCATCTGATTTGGAAAGGTCAGTGACATAAATTATTGAGATAAAATATTATATTCTATGGAAAGAAATGATAGCAATGCTAAAATGGCTTATTTAGCCATAATAGACACGAAATACTTCCCTTGCATAGTTCAAAGTCTAAATAAACTATTTTCTACCATTCAGAGATGCTCTGTTTCCATTTCTCTGTCTCTCACATGAACAGCAGGGTTTCTCACAGGGTACATAATGCATCAGTCTTTCTCAACAGTGATGGCAATGTACTCTTTCTTTTTGGCGGTGCTGGGACTAAAACCCCAGGGCCTTACATGTGCTAGATACACGCTCTGCCATGAGCTACATCCTCGGCTTTTAGAAATCTCTGAGGTAGTGGGTTTAATACATAGTATGTTCTCTGAGATTAATTCGGTTTGCTCTCAACTCCTCTGCTATGCTTTATTATCTTAGATTTTATCTACTATAATCTTATCAAACAATACATTATTATTTTGAAATCCTGAAGTTTTCTTCCTACTTACTAGAAACATATCAAGTATACTTGGCCTTGCTTTGCAGTTCAAATTTGAAAATTCTTCACAATTACACACTTTTGCTTCAGAATTCAGTAATATTTCATTTTAAAGCCAAAGAAAGTTTATCTGCAGTCTTTTTCTTATACTTAAGGGTGAATTACTGGTTTAAGAGATCAGAAGACTTGTTTTTTCAGCCCAAAGCTGTTATCTAGATCTAGAGATGCTGAAAAAGATGAAACTGACATATGAGAGACTTCTCTACCTCAGAAAAGGAAGGACTCTATTCTAAATAAAACGGCAAAACTATAAAGAAAAACAAGAATATGACTCGTTATTCCTTTGCTTTATAGATATTAATAATCTAACCTACTGTGCTTTATATAACTAAATATTTTCAAACATAGTATGGTACCAATTAAGTTCTGGCTTCATCTTAAGTCTTAATTTAGAATTAGCAACCACGAATGTGATGTATTTTTTCTTTGGTGGTATTAGGAATTGAACCCAAGGGTGTTCTACCAGTAAGCTACTCCCCTAGCTCCTTTTTAATTTTTTATTTTGAGGCACGGTCTTGCAAAGTTGCCCAAACTGGCCTCAAACTTGCAACTATGCTGCGATGTGAATAGCTGGATAATTATGCTACTGAACTCAGCTGTGATATGTTCTTTAAAATAAAAAATTACTGATTATGGCTTTTCAAACTAGAAATGACAAAAGGCTAAGCAATCCAAGTGCGCTGACTGGAGAAGCACACACTGGCTGGGAGGCTCAGCACCTGATCGTGCTGACTACAGTGAAAAATCAGTGAAAAGCACTGCTGCTTTCCAACACCTGTCCAAGTTTGGCTGCCAATACGAAGAACGATCAGTAGCCCATCTGCAGATACGCTTAGATGTTCTGTTTTGCTCATAAGTGTTCAGTATCAGCAACACTTCATCAATAGAATATCTTACTGGATATGAACAATGCTCTTTTCACAAAATTGGTTTTTGTTTTGGAAAGTAATCATGTTCATAGGCATTTTTACATTAACATCTCATAGGTATGTTATTTTTAAGATGAGGAAATGTTTTACCAGTTAGCCATTTAAACTTCGTAGAGTAAATATCCACAGACACTGCCCACGTGAACAAAGGCTCTGTGAGACTCTCAGACTTCAGGAGTGCAAAGGGATTCTGGCAACAGTTTGAAAACCACTTTTCTAAGAGAGCAGTCTCTCAGTCACATAGAGAAGGTATAACATGTTTCTGAGGTACAAGGGGAACAGTCCACACTGGTAACCAGCGAAGGCAAAGCTTTTAGAGCTCAGTGACTCAAACAGCCTGCGTGGCACGTGTGCCACCACTGCGGTCACACGAGGCCACGAGCTCCCACCTCACTGCGCTCCTGCCCTTGCTCCTCCCTCTGCCCAAGCCTCAAGTTTCTGGGAGGCGCCTCCTCTTCACTTGTTCCAGCTCACTCTGTCTCCGCAGAGGCCCCCGACTGCCTGAGCTCGCACACCTCATGCAGGCCATTACCCACGCCCCCTTTCATTCTTCCTTAACACTAAAACCTGAGGCCATCTTGTGTTTACATAGGAACAGGGCCTCGTCTTCCTCACCTGCCTTTCTGGTGCTTAGAATCATATATAGACGTGCCGGCTACTCAATAAATATTTTTTCACTAATTATATAAAAACCTTTTATAGCAACTCAAAATCTGAAAGTCTGTGACAGCCTGTAGGGTAAACAAGCAGCAAACCTTACATTCTGGTTTCTCTTGAGATCGTATAAATCTTTTGCCTTTTTAATACACAGCAAACCTGAAGCCTGTAAGTTTTTTAATGTAATAATGACTTTTAGATTCTTTATGTCTATATGTAAATGTGGTGAGATGAAACACAATTATCTGCTCTCCTGCCTGCCACACTCCGAACACCTTCCCCTCAGAGCTGACCACAGTGGGCAGCGGGCAGCACGTCTGCTAACTGGCCGCGCCAGGGAACAAGGGGTCGGCTAACCCCACGGGAGCCAGTGCACCCCAGCTGCCCGCAGCAGCTGCCCGAGGGCTCCGTGCTCACTGATAACGCTCTCAACCCTGGACCTGCTGGCCAGAACTATGACGTCTGACCTTAAAATAACAAGTCAGATGTACATACAGTCGGAGAGACAGGAAGAACAGGATTAAATAAATTCTTAAGGTTTTATTTGGCCAGCCACTGTGATCTGTTTATGATTCAAAATTCACAGAAATACCGGATATGTGCTCTCAAGCCAGGGCAGTATTTCTAGAGAAAGTGGGTAAACACTGATCTCAAAAATATGTCTAATTAATTTTATACTTTGATGTGTTTAGATAAGTCCTTTGGGCTTTCCTTGTAGACTAATCTATTAGTTTTTATATGACAAATCCATGTGTATCCTACTGATGTATGGTATGCTAAAACTGGGTCTACCTAAACCATTAATTTATGTGTTTATTTGATATCAGTTCTCTAAGAATCTTACTTCTATGTTAGTCTCAATCATTTGAGACCAGACCAGAAATCTCACAGTAGAAATAAAATTAGCTTCTGCCAATGATGAATGTAATCATTATATAATACAAACATGTACTAAAATAAAAAATAAAAACCTGAAACATAAATAGCTTCTGATAAAAACGGAACTATAAAGAATTTTCTTATATAAAATTTAACCATTAGATTATAAATTTACTCAAATTTATAAATTAAATTTAGCTGGGAATGGTGGGTACATGGCTGTAATCTCAGCACTTGGGCTGAGGCAGGACTACTGTGAGTTCAAAGACAGCCTGGGCTACACAGTGAGTTCAAGGCCAATCTGAAATACAGAGAGAGATCCTGTCACAAACAAACACACAAACAAATGAACAAACCAACAATAAACTAAATTTAGAAAATGACCTTGGGAATCACTGGGTGTACATATTTAATAATTTATTATGAGACTATAAGCCACTGACACCTTGGCAGTGGCCACGAAATGGTGACTATTCATAGGCAAAATTCACAGGATTCCTGTTCACAGGTATTATTTTTTCCATACCAATAACTTTTAATAAGGAAACATACGCCTACTTTTAAAAGCATAAGTAGGAATTGTATTTACTCAGATATTTCTCAGTTACTAAAACAATTATTTTGAGGAATGAAAATAAGAATTATATGATGGTTTTTTGTTTGTTTGTTTTTTTGTACCGGGGATCAAACTCATGACCTTGCACTTACCAGGCAAGTGCTTGAGCTGCTGAGCTAAATCCCCGGCCCTGTATGATAGTTTTTAACTATTCTTAGGAATTCTGAAGGTTTGAGATAAGCATCGGAAGAGAAGAATATGTACATAATTAAAATCAAAGACAGCTGATAATTATTTCAAGTTTTATCACAGGTAGCTGAGAATCTTAATGGAGTTGCTATTTACCTGATTATAAAACTAAAACTAGTTCATGGCAGGAGATACATCTATAAAAAGAAAATAATTATGTAACAACTTACCACCTAGAGGCAACATTTTTCATATATATATCCTTTGTCTTTTTTCTATCCCAAAAGGACACATATTTGTTGTAAAGTTACAGTGCTTGCAAGTGAGCAGCAGTAGCTACCCCCTCCGCTGACTCCTTAGGCTAAGTTCTAACAAGGGGGTTTTCTGGGTCAAAGGGATCTGAAGTTAAGGCCTTCCCCACGTATCACCAAGGCCACACTTCTCAGACACTGTGAGTCAGGGGACAGTATCATACTTTTTACAGAGGGTCAATCAGCAAGTCAAATGTGGTAGTAAAACATGGTCAATATTTCACCCAAAACAAAACCAAAAAAAAGAAAAAAAAATAAATCCGTTCTGCAGGATAGTAGTGTACAATGTGCCATTGTGAACAGTTCAAAGTTGGCTTTAACCCAAGTTACTGACTTTGGCAAAGCGTCCAAGGCTTAAAGCCCAGCAGCTGCGCACGCGGGCACAGGAGCGGCAGCCCTCGATCACCGCGCTGAGCGTGGAGGCTCCTCGGCGGACAGCGGTCCGCGACCAAGAAAGCCTTCCCGGACTCCCCCACGCTGCCCTGGTTTTCCCACAGACTACTTTAGTACTTAAGCTTTCCATTTCATGTATTTCAGTCTTGTTTCCTCGACATGTAGTAAACTCTCTTGGAAAATACACCTGGCTACCCCCCCACCTCCCAGCCCTGGGTGTTTATGTGCAGATCAGGGATTCCTTAAAAAGTCCTCCGGCGAAGCCGGCTTACGGGAGGCCCAAGCTCACTTGGACTGCGCGGAGAAGTTCGCAGCAGCGAAGACAGCGGCCTCCACTTCCACGTTATCGCGCGAGTCCAGACTCTGCCGGATGCTGTGATGCGCGTTCTTCCTCTCGGGAATTATCGATGCCAGACTTCCCAACATCCTACCAAAACAGGGAAAGCCAAGAAGAACAAAACACAATAACCTCAGGATCAGGAAAGAAGAAACAAGGTAAGGTGGGTCATCAAACTGAAGTCTGAAGGTCATTCCATAAATCTCAGGCTAATTATGTCTAACTTTAGAAATTAATCAATGATTCAAATTCTAACTACGTCTGCACACTTCAGTGTATCAGAAATATTAAAACGACTGTTCTAACCCAAGGAAAATTGCTAAAAAGCATCTTGAAGTACATCCCAGATACCAAACAAGGCCCAGGAGAGAAACTTTTGAATTATTAAAGCACCAAAATATCAATATTCCAATGTTGCATAAAGAAGTGCATTTGGGCAAAGCATTAAGAATACAAGTTTTGCTATTAAGCAGATTCACGAAGTAAAACAGCAAGACTTTTGCAGCCTGTGTCCTCACATCAATACTAGTGGGATGCTTCTCAAATCTGCCCTCAACAGCAATGTAACAGAGGTGGCTGACGCCCCCTGGGGCTCATATAGTATCTGCAACAACCAGGAAAGTCAACTGGGAAACAGTTCACTTTATAACAAAATTCCAAATTTGGAAAAGAAAAAAAAAAATCTGTACTTTGCAATATAAACTACAGAAAGGAAAGATGGAAAAGTCCTTCCAGCAGAAAGGCTTGGATTCTACAAAGATGCAAACAAAACTGTGAAATGTACAAAATGCATTGTTCTTACAATAAGGTCTCTTCAAAGTCAACATCCTATACTAGCCTAGTTATTTTATGAAGAGTCAATCAATTAGACACAAGCAGCTCAATCAGTTTCAAATGAAAAATCTCAAACTGTGTTTATGGAAAGAAATAACAAATGACTATTAATCTAAAACTAAAGAAAAGATTATTCCAGACTAACACTGATGCATCCTAAGAGTTTGTGACTGTTTAATATAACAGGGCACTCCCACTGGTCACTTGCTGATAATATTTCTGGATATTTTAAAAAGAACTCAGCACTATATTTTAAATACTACACACTTCTTCCTCCTTGTTTTTCCATTTGTTGTTTTAATTTATAAGTTTATATTAATAGGCGAAAGTTAGAACATGTTTAAAATATCTCTTCCCCATTAACCCCTTTCAAAAATTTTTACAATTATTTATTTTAGTGGTACTGGGATTGAAGCCAGAGCCTCATGCATGCTGGGCAAGTACTTTACCACTGAACTACATCCCCAGCACTATTTTATTTTGAGGCAAGGTCTTGCTAAATTGCCCAGGCTGGCCTTGAACTTGTGATCCTCCTGCCTCAGCCTCCAGAGTAGCTGGGATTACAAATGTAGGCCACTGTGCCTGTCTCTCTCCTTTTTTTCCAAATCAATCTTACATGGCTGGAGATTAAACACAATAGTAAGGTGTTTGCTACCAGGGGTGTAGGCCCTGGGTTTGATCCCCAGCACCACAACGAGTAAATAAAATTAAAAGTGCTTAGTGTTTGAAAGGTATCACTTTTGCTATTCTTCATGAGTTTGCCTTTCTTCGAGAGTTTTAACTTTTTAATAAATTCTAGAAAGCAAGTTCCTTGAGGTCAGAGTCTCACTTTATCTTCCTTAAAACAAACTATAGAACTCTCTACACAATGGGCATTCAGGGAGGACCTAACAGCTCATTTGTCACTCATCAGCTCCCATCCTGTGCAGTTTGCTTTCCTTCTTAACGTGCTCCTCCTTCTTGAGCTACTGTAGTACTTCTCAATGAGAAAGTCACATTCCTGTAAGCATTAAGACCCACTCTGCACCGTACCTTCTTTATAAAAGATTGCACTGTAGTCAGAACACTTCATGTGGGACTAAAATACAACCAATTCCATCCTCAAACCCCTTTCAAAGTTAACAGCTACAGTGATTGGCAATATTTGGGGTGGGCAATCCAATTACTCCATCCTGTCTCTCCCAGGAGAGCAGCTCATCCTACTCCCCATTCCTTTCCCAATAAATCTTCCTACTCTTAAAAATGTTTTGGGGAGTATCTCTGCATCTTATCATACAGAAAACAAACGAATCTGTGAAGGCAGGTGTTATTTTTCTCCTTTTACAGCAAGGTGAGTGATGAGACACCAGTTCATTAGCATGTGAGTTGGGACTGGAATAGGTTTCTGTACACATTCTAGTCCAACTTTATCATTTAGGTCACTGTTCCCAAACAGAAGTTCAAAAAAAATGAACATAGTATTTTTAAAATTACAAAAGTAATTATTTAAATTGTCTTTTGTTTTGTTTTTTGAAACAGGGTCTCCAGGGGCCTGAACTCACTGTGTAGCCCAGGCTGGCCTTGAACTCACGCCAATCCTCCTGTCGCAGGCTCCTCACTGCGGGATCACAGGCATGAGCCACCATGGCCGGCGCTCTGCCCATTTTTAGAAGCAGAGTATTTTGAGAGCTTCATGGGACAAACCGAAAGACTATGCAGGGCAGGTGGCTAGCTGACTCCTGGCTCAGACGCTCTGCTGCCTAATGCAAATGTCTGGGGAGGCTCTCACAGTTATATAGCTTGAAATTTTTACTCTGATGCACATATTCCATAAGTTACAGGAGAGACAAAAAGAAGAGACAGCAATGTTGAGACATGACTTAGTGAAGAGCATGAGTAATTCTGTCTCTGGCCTGCTGTATCAGAAAGAAGTTCTACCCTATTTCGTTTATGATTTAGAAAACATGTATCTGAAAAAGGACTGGTACCTAGGAAATATCAAAAACTTCCACGACTCTGTAATAAAAAGATAAATAACATTAAAATCTAAATAATCTGAGAAAATGGGCAAAAGAGATGAATACTTTCCAAAAGAAGCTATCATGAGTGGTCAAAAGGCCACATGAAAAAGTACTTAAATCAGTGCCGCCAGGGAAACGCAAAGCAAACCACTACGCCCATCAGGAAGGCTAAAACTTAAGAAGCTGAGGCACTGCTGGGCGAGGTGGCTCACGCCTACAATCCCAGCACTCTCGAGGCTAAAGCAAAACAAGGACAGCCTGGGCTATGTCATGAGTTCCAGGCCAGCCTAGAATCCACAGCGAGACCCTGTCTCAAAAGTAACGCCACAACACCAAAAATTAGCAAAGGTGTACAGCAAGCATACAGAGCTCTCACACATTGTGGTAGAGATCTAAAATAGCAAAAACATTAGAAAAAGGTCTAGAGTATTTTAAAAACTAAGTAGATATTACCCATCATCCCCAGTGATTTTACTTAGAGGAATGTATTTACCAGAAAGGAATGCATTTCACAAGAAGTCAGAATATTCAGATAAGGACATCAAACTAGAAACAATGCAGTGCTCATCAGTAAGAGAACAGATTAATAACTGATGTTATAGTCATACAATAGGAACCACTTAGCATTTAAAAGGAAATGAATACTGATATATATGAATTAATCTCAAAAACATGTTGAGTAGAGTAAGTCTACTCAAAAGATAGCTGTTGTATGAGTCCATTTATATTAAGTGTGAAAACAGACAAGAACTTATCTGTGATGGTAGAAAAAATCAGAACAGAGGCCCCTTCTGCGGAGGTGGATGTGAGAAGAACCTTGGCAGAGGCAGATGGGCACTTTCTGGGGTGATGGTGAATTTGGTATCTTGAAAACAGCTGGGGTTTATGAGGCATCTGTCACACTTAGTGAAGGGACACACAAGGTCTGTGCATCTCATCCTAAGTGAATTTTACATTAAAAAACTGGACAACTTCATAAACACTCAAGTTATACTACTTAAGACCAAGTACACTGTCCACAATTTATAGGAAATGCACTATGCAAATTACGTTAATGGATGGATAGATAATGCAATAAAGCAAGTTTAATAAAAGATCAATAACAGAACCCAGGTGGTAGGTATTAAGTGGTCATTATAAAATTCTTTCAACTTTGGCCTGTGTAAAAAAATGTTCACTGAGCAAGGTGGTGTATATCTATAATCCCAGCACTTGGGAGGCTAAGGCAGGAGGATTACCTTAAGTTTGAAGCCAGCCTGGGCTATAGTGAGTCCAAGGCCAGTCTGAACTAGTGAGACTGTCTCAAAACACAAAGCAACCAGTCAAAAAAGGATTAACCAAATCAGGGTATTACAATATTCAGACTAGTTTTAATTACCTATAAAATTCATCTACTCATTAAATTCTATTAGTCCTCTTCTGATAAAAAATAAAATAACCTATGCTTATAGAGAACAATTCAAACATTATAAAGTCACATGTAGCTGGGTATGGTGGTACACACCTATAGTCTCAGTTCCTCAGGTGGCTGAGGCAGGAGGATCATAAGCTCAAGGCCTGGTTGGGCAACTTTTGACTGTCTCAAAATAAAATTGAAGAAGTGGTAGATCACTTGCCTAGTATGTGTGAGGTGAGGCCTTGGGTTCAACCCTCTTCCAGAAAACAAAAACAAAAACACAAAAACAAAAACAACAAAAACCCATAACCTACCAAAAACAATTAGTACAGAATACATTCCTCTAGGTTTTTTTTCCCTGAGCCTAAGAAACAGCTATATTAATATTAACTGACAAAAATGAATTAAAAGGCAGGGTAATGACAAAGTACTGAACTCTGAACAGGAAGGAAGAACGGATGCATGATGTGGGAAAAGTGACACCTGGACCTCCTGGGTAAGAGGACTGTCAGGCCAGGAGAGTGAGAAATGAGATCTGTAATTCAGAAGAGAGTCTCAAAACCTGCCCCCAAATTATACACGAGTCTATAAACAGCAGAGTTAAAAAGGGAATATGGTTCAAGTAGATATAAGGCTCAGAAAAAGAAATTTGAACAACGTAAATTTTTAAGTGCCAAGAAACTATGGAGGTTCGGTCTGTGTTCTCCATTAAGTTCAAACATAAATTGTCACATGCAAAAATGAGCACGTGACCCAGAATGGACACAGGAAACCCACAGCAAACAGAAAAGGCTGAAATTCTAAAGGAGCTGAGGCTAAGCTATCTTGAAATCCATTTACTTGGTAAGAAGAGATGTTTCAAATACAAGTTTGCAATCTCTTAAACCTAAACACTCTCAGGAGTTAACTGGAAAGAACTGGCAGTTCGCTGTGGTCTCAACTGTCTTGAGTCTAGCCAAAAACAAAACTAAAAACAAATGTACACTACACAAAATGAACGTGGTAAAGACGCTGCCCCCTCCCTGGGCCCACAGCTCCAGCTTCACCAATCTCACGTAAAATGCTCACAGCATACCGGAGTGTGATGGCTCTTGCCACGGGATCATTACTGTGAATCACCGAGAAAATCCTTTTCACAAACTCATCCACATTCAGAATCTTCTCCAAATGCTTCTCACTTTGTTGGGTAACTTTAAGTACACACAGCCTCAGGAAATTGTTTCTAGGAAAACCGGAGATGAGATGAATTAGGTCACTTTTGGAAACTAATATTTAGTTTGGGACTAAGGCAACACTATGTATACTGAGTTTCATCAACAGGCAAATGTTTTTCAACCCTACCATTACCAGTCCCACCACTAAGAGTGGCCCAGCGTCTAGTTAGGGTGACACAAGCACGAGCAGTTAGCTGTTCGGGCCCTCCACGCCGTGACCCGGCAGTAGCCCTGGAGATGGACTCCACCTCCAAGGCCAGCCGGGAGCTGACGGCCCCTCCTCTCTGGCTAAGCCCACCATCTCCCTACCCCTTCCGGCCCAGGAGCAGGCGGTCATGAGCACAAGGGAGCGGGACAGGGAGTGGTGGGCAGAGAAAACAAGGAAATGGGTGTTTATGAAGGGCTTACTTTGTCTCAGACACTCCCGCTCATGTTATAAAAGAAGTTAGGGAACTAAACAGGAAACTGCTCAAAACAATCTTTAGCAGCCAAGGACTTTATCAAAATATACATACAGTAATATATTAAGCTTGTGATTTAGTCTGCTCCCTCAAGAAACAAGTACTCTAAATCACTTCATTTTTACTCAAAATGTCACTGATGTCACACGAAGGTATGGCACTGCCATATGCGCCCATTAGAATGGTCACTAACCACCTGGCCATCCTAGTGGGGAAAGGAAAAAGACCACAATACAAAACAGAAACAAGAGCACTATATGTGTTGGGAAACTGAGGCTTGAAAAAGACTTACCCAACTCTGAAAACATCAGCTAACTTTAGGAATGCAGAATTGATGAGAATGGGGAATGGATACTTCTGGAAAAGCCTAGGGAAGCGAACTACTGCTTCACACTGTTCCCCGAGCTTGCCGGATCTCAGACCTGTCAAATCACAGAGAAGGACAGTTCACATATCTGCAGCTGCAAGGCAAAAACAGCGAGCACCAACTTATATCACATGACAGCAATCATGCTGAACAATTCGGGAAAGTACACCTATACTGCATTCTCATTTAAAAATAAAAATGGCATATTAACTAGTAACCTGGTAAACATGCGTAGATACAGAATAGCGAAAAAGGATTTTTAAAGAAGTTTTAAGTTAATTAAGGACATTCAAGGGCATGAAATAAATGTCAACAAATTTAAAGGACCGAAGTTACCAATTTATGTTCTCTGAACACAATGGAACTAGAAATCAATAAAGACAAAAATATCTAGAAAACTCCCAAATATTTGGTAATTAAGCATGTACTTCTAACTAACTCATAGATAAAAGAAGAAATCTAAGGAAAATTAGGAGAGTATTTTGAACTGACAGAAAATGAAAGGTCAGTTTGCGGGATAAAACTAGAATAGTGCTTCAGGGAACATTTACCACACTACATACATAATCACATCAGCAAAGAACAGCAGAGCCAATCGGTGATCTAACAAAGGTGCCAACCAACATCATGCAACGTAGAAAGGATTATTTTAGTCTTAAACTTGTGAATCTGGAAAAACCACACCCATAAGAAAAATAAATAAATAAATAAATAAATAAATAAAAAACACTGGGCTTCAACTCTTAACTTGCTCCATATACAAAAATTCAAATGAACCTGAAATGTAACACCTACATTTCAGGGTTAAAACTATAAACTGTAGAAGCAAACATAGGGGAAATCTTTCTGACCTTGGCTTAGGCAAAGAATTCCTAGTTAAAACACAAAAGACATAACCCGTAAAAAAATAAGAAGTTGATCTCCACTAAAATTGCAAACTGCTGCTCAGGCTGGGCATGGCTGTGACCACTTGTAATCCCAGCAGCACCCGGGAGGCTACACTAGGAGGGTCACAGAGTCTGGAAGTGTAAGGCTCGCCTGGGAACACGGCAACACGTAACACACATACTAAAGCAAGCTTCTACACTACAGAAGATGATGTCAACAAATGAAAAGGCGCGCCATATACTTCAAGAAAACGTTTGCCAAACCCAAGTTTGAGCTCAACCTGGACAACTCAGCAACTCGGTGGTGCCCTGTCTCAAAATGAAAATAACTGAAAAGGATGGGTTACATCTGCAGTACAGCAGAAACAAACAACATAAACAAAAAGACCTGTTATCTGATAAAGGACTTCATTTGAATTTGTTATAACAATAATTAGACAACCCAATTTTTAATGTTCAGTATCTAAAAGGAGGGAATGTGGATAGCAAATATAAACACATGAACAGATGCTCAACATTGCTAGTTATCAGGAAATGAAAAGTTCAGATTGCAATGAGATACCAGTACTCACTTTATAGAATGGCCAAAAAAAAAAATTCAAATTCAAAAAAAGACTAATAATACCAGAGCTAATGAGGATATGGAGCAAACATAACTCTCAAGTATCTCAGATAAACGTGCAAAACTATATAGTTCTTTGAAAAGCACTTTGGTCCTTTCATAATAAAGGTAAACATACATGAAAAAAGTGTCCACACAAGGATCTATATGCAAATGCTCACAAATAGCCCAAACTGGACACAATCCAAAGTTCATTAGCTGGTGAGTGAATACACAAGTCTGATCTAGCCATGCAATTTGAACCATTACTCAGCAATAAAAAAACTAGCCAATTACTGATTCATCCAATGACAAGGGTAGACTGTGAGGCAGCTCTGGAGTGATTCCAAACACATATGATTTGCTATGTGAGTGACCTTTTTTTTTTTTTAAGATGGTCTTGCTAGGGCACACTGGCCTTGAACTCATGATGGTCCTCCTGCCTCAGCCTCCTCAGTGCTGGGATTACAGGTATGTGCCACCACGCCCCGTTGTGAGTAACATGTTTTGCTGTGATAAAAACATGTAGTGTCACCCCCACCCCTGCCTCAGAGGTGTGATTTAATGTGATTTGTGTGGTTAAAGTACGATTATCAAAGATCGTCTTGTGATTTCATGAGTTACACAGTTTACTGCCACACAAAGAGGTTGGTTAGTTTTGGTGCTGCTGGGGATTGAACCCTGGGCTGCCCCATTGTGCTACATCCCCAGCATTTTTTATTTTGAGACAGGATCTCACTAAGTCACTAAATTGTCCAGGCTGGGCTCTAACTTGTGATCTTCCTGCTTCAGCCTCCCAGAGTGCAAGGATTGCAGCTACAGGCCACCGTGTCTGGCACAAACAGATTTTATCCCCTGTCCACAATATTTAAAAAGGGGATGAATAACTAGAACAAATCTCACACGGAACACACGACAGAGAAGGCACATTGATCATTTCATTTAGTGAGCAAGTTCTGATTTGGTGATTCATGAAATTATACAGTACTTTGAACAGCTCTTTATTCTAACCATGTAAAGCAACCT
>RJWT010020124.1:0-18112 GCA_004365215.1 Cuniculus paca
TAAAAAAAAAGAATTACACCTGGAAATTTAAGTAGTTCAGCAAACCCAAAACAGGACAAACCCAAAGAAAGCCATGCCCATGCATATCATATTCAAACTGCTGAATATTAAATATGAAGTAAAAGTCTTGAATGCTACCAAAGAAAAACCACATATTATAGTAAAGCAATCATTCAAGTGACTATGGTTCATCACTGGCAACATACAGGCCAAGATGAAGTAGAACACTATTTTTAGCATGACTTCACACATGCTAGCATGAACTCTACCACCAACCTACCCACACAGCCTTGGCACAATACTTTGAAAGTGCTGCAAGTAAAGAACAACCAACTAAGGATGACATATCTAGCAAAAATATCCTTTAAGAATGAAAGTGAAATGAAGACCTCCTCTGGTAAAAATAAAGGAAAACTGACAAAATCTATTGTTAGCAGACTTGCTCCAAAAGAATAAAGAAAGTTCTTCAGCAAGAAGAGAAAAAATACTGGAAGAAAATTAGGAACATCATGAATAAAGGAAGAACCACAAAAAGGCTAAATACCTGGATAAGTATACTAAATGATTCTTTATTCATCTTTCAAATTTTTAAAAATATGTTTGATGGCCAAAAGCAAACTTATAACATCATATAGTGAGGATTCTAATGTATGATACTATGGTTTAGATCTGGAATGTTCTTCCAGAGGTTCATGCATTAAAGGCTTGGTTTTCACTGGTAGCACTCTTGGAACTTTTAGGAGTGGTAACCTAGTAGAAGGAAGTTAGTTTTTGGTGGCATGCTCTTGGAGACTGTGATTCCGGCCCTTTCCAGTCTTTGTCTTTACTTCCTGGCAACCATGAGGTGAGCAGTTTTCTCCACCACATGCTTCCACCCTGATATACTGCCTTGCCACAGGCCCAAAGCAACAGAGCCGAGCAACAACTGTGAGTTAAATAAATCTCTCCTCCTTTTAAGCTTATTATCTCAACTATCTTGTCACAATGATAGAAAGCTAACATATGTATAGATAAACTATGTGAGACAACTGTAGCATCCAATGGAGCTAGAGATGCTTATGCACTATTTCTACACTGTACTTGAAATGGTAAAATATTGACTTTAAGTAGTTTATGAAAAGTTAAAGATGTGTGATCCAATTCTAGATTATCCATCTTAAAATTATACAAAATGATAAACCTTAAAAATTAAGAAATTAAAACACTGAGATGTATAAAAACCTAAATAAAGTCAAGGAGGAGACTTAAAAAAAAAACAGAAGGCACAAATAGGAAATAAATAATAAAATAGTAAACCTAAATTGTAATGTATCATTAATTACATTAAATTAAAATGGTATAACCACATCAAATAAAAAGCAAATATTTTCAGAGTAGATTTTTAAAACACATGATCCCTCTATATGAAGTCTACAACAAATTTACTTAAAACATAATGAAATAGGTAGGTTAAAAATAAAAGGAGGGGAAAGATATACTATGCAAACACTAAACAAAAATCACAGTGCCTATGTTAACATCAGGCTAAAACAATGTAACATAATTTTCTAGGAAAAAAATCTCAAGGAATCATCAACAACAGGAACAAAACCCATCCAAACAAGTGAGGTTAGAAAGGTCTCTAGCTACAAACTCAAAACAGAAAACTTGATCACATGTCTAGGACTAAAAAAATAAAGTTAGAACCCAAAATACCATTAATGGTAGTTAAAAATAAAATAGATAAACATAAATTTGACAAAATAAGCATAGAATCTATACACTAGCAACTATAAAATTCTGATGAAAGAATTCAAATTTGGCCTAAATAAATGAAGAAATGTATTATGTTCATGAACTGGAAGACTCAATATAATAAAGAGGTCCTTTCTTCCATTAAATCTATACATTTATTACAATTTCAATCAAATTTCCAGTGGGACTCTTTTTCATAGATTTAGACAAGCTGATTCTAAAATTTGTATGGAAATGCAAGAGAAAAAGAATAACCCAAGCAATATTTTAAATGGAGAATAGGGTTGGAGAAATCATTTTATCTCTTATTAATAATTACTGTAAAGCTAGAGTACTCAAGACATAGTCTTAAAAAGAAAGGACAAATAAAAAGTCATTTTCATAAAAAAAGTATCAATGAAAAAGAAGGGAGTGCAGAAATAAACGTACACAAATATAGTCAACTGAGTTTCAACAAATGTATAAAAGTCATTCAGTAGAGGATAGTCTTTTCAGAAAATGACATTAGAAAAACTGAAAAACCATATGCTAAAAGAAAACTTAAATTTTGTACCACACTCAATTAACTCAAATGAATCATAGATTCAAATATAAAATATGAGAGCTTGAAGTTCTGCAAAACATTTTTAGGTATGACAACAATAGCATAATCTATTTCTATAAATAGTGAAAGTTAACTTTCAAAATCAAAAACTTTTGTCCTGTAAAAGACACTATCAAGAACAACTATTTCAAGGAAAACAAGAGACACTATAGTAGCCATTGTTGATTTCCTATTATCTTATTTTGAAGTCCTGTATTGCTTGCATTGTTCTGTTCTGATTGGTTTCGTTCTACTTTACTGTTTTGTTTTGTTAAAAAAAGACACTATCAAGAGCATGAAAAGATAAGCCTTATATTGAGAGAAAATATTTTGAAATCATATACTTAACAAAGATCTTGCATCAAGAATATAAAATAGAACAATAAGAAATAAAGAATACACAATAAGAAATAAAAATACACAAACAATAATAAGCAACACAATTTTTTGGAATTTTTTAAACTTTATTTTAATGAGGGAAAAAAACAAAAAATACAAGAAAAACAAGAAACAAAAGAGACGAATAAACAACAATAAAAACCCCACAACAATAACAATATAAGCTTTCCAAACAAGGGGTAGGAACTTAACAAAGGTTGTTATTTTGCATAGACATCTTCAAAAGACTTGCTTAGATTACCAGATATAGACATGCAAAATTGATCTAATCCTATGAGTGTTACCTGTTTTGTTCCAAGAACTAATAGAATTAGTAGTATAATCATCTTAGATATCTTAAGTGTATACATACAAATTTATATCTTTTTTCTTTTCCTTTCCTTCTTTTCTCCTTTTCCCTACCCAAGTTACTTTTCCCCTTTGAGCAGTTTCTTACCCTTTCACAATATTTATTGAAGATTTTGGATCTTATTTACTCTTTCAGTTTCTTACACTAGGGAGACAATATGGTATTTACACATGTGAGTTTGATTTATTTCACTTATGAGTATGGTCTCAAGTTGCATCCATTTACCCAAAAAAGCCTCAGTGTGATCCTTCTTTATAACTGACTAGTACTCCATTGTATAAAAATACCACAGCTTTTTTATCCACTCCTCAGTCAATGGGTATTTGGGTTGTTTCCAAGATTTAGCTATTACAACTTGTGCTGCTATAAACATAGGTGCACATATATCACTTGGTATGATGCTTTCAATTCTTCTGGAAATATGCCCAGAAGTGGGATAGCTGGATTAAATGGGACCTCCGATCCCAGCTTTTTGAGGAACCTCCACACTAATTTCCACAGTGGCTGCACCAGTCTGCACGCCCATCAACAGTGGAGAAGGGTTCCCTTTCCCCACAGCCTCTCCTGCACTTGTCACTGGTTGTTTTCCTGATCCTTGCCATTCTTTCTGGAGTGAGATGGAATCTCACTATTGTTTTACTTTGCATTTCTCTAATGACCAGTGATGCTAACATTTTTTTATATATTTATTTGCCATTTGTATCTCCAAGAAGTGTGTACTCACCTCAGATGCCCATTTTTGGATTGGGTCTTTGAATTTGGGGGCCTGATTTTTTTTTAATTCTTTATATGTTCTAGATAGAACTTTGTCTGAGGGACAGTTGACTAAAAATTTTTTTCCCAAATTGTGGGTTTTCTTTTCACTCTGTTGGAGATTTCTTTTGACATGCAAAAACTTTTTAATAAGATGAGATTGCAGTTGTTGATTCTGGGAAGTATTTCCCATGCAGTTTGATTTTTGTTCATGAATTCTCTGCATACTCCTATGTCTTCAAGATTTCTACCTACATTGTCTTCCAGCAGATTTAGTGTTTCTGTTTTAATATTTAGATCTCTGATCCATTTTGACTTTAGTTTAGTGCAAGGTAATAGGCATGGTGTCTAGTTTTAGTTTTTGGCATATAGAAATTCAGTTTTTCCAGCACCACTTGTTAAAGAGATGATCTTTCTTCCAGTGAACATGTTTGGCCCCTTTGTCAAAGATAAGGTGGCTGAGTGTGTTTGTAGTTGTGGTTGTATCTTCTAATCTATTCCATTGATCTTCTAGTGTGTTTTTATTGCAGTACCATGCTGATTTTATCACAGTAGCTTCATAGTATAATTTCACATAAGGGATTGTGATACCATCCTGCCTTGTCTTTGTTGCCCAGAACTGCCTTTGCTATTCTAGGTCTCTTCTGGTTCCAGATGAATTTTAGGAAGTATTTCTCTAAATCTGTGAGATATGCTAATGGTATGTTGATTGTAATTGCATTACATCTGTATAACAATTTTGGGAGAATGGCCATTTTCACAATGTTTGTTCTTCCTATCCATGAACAAGGAATGTCTTTCCATTTTCTGAGATCCTGTTTGATTTCTTTTTTCAGAGTACTGTAATTTTCACTGTATAGATCTTTTACTTCCTTTGTTAGATTGATTCCTAAATATTTCATTTTTTAGATGCTATTATGAAGGGTGTGGTTTCTCTTATTTCTCTCTCAATGAGTCTGTTGTTTATGCCAAGGAATGCTATTGATTTTTGAGTGCTAACTTTGTATTCAGCTACATTACTGAATTTGTTTATTACATCTGGAAGTCTTTCAGTGGAGTTTTGGGGGCCTTCTATATAGAGTATCATGTCATCTGCAAATAATGATAATTTAAATTCTTTTCCTATCCTTATTTCTTTTATTTGTCTTTCTTGTCTAATTGCTCTGGCTAATGTTTCCAGGACTATATTGAATAAGAGTGGTGATAGTGGACATCCTTGTCTTGTTCCTAATTTTAGAGTGAAAACTTTCAGTCTTTGACCATTTAATATGCTGCTGGCTATTGGTTTGTCATAGATGGCTTTTATCAGATTGAGGTAAAGACCATCTATTCTGATTTTCCATAGGGTTCTTATCATGAATGAGTATTGGACTTTATCAAAAGCTTTTTCTGCATCTATTGAGATGATCATGTGATTCTTGTCCTTGACTCTGTTGATATGGTGTATTATATTTATTGATTTGCATATGTTGAATCATCCCTGCATTCCTGGGATGAATCCCACTTGGTCATGGTGCATAATCTTCATGATGACTTGCTGCATTCTGCTTGCCAGTATTTTGTTGAGGATTTTTGCATTGATGTTCATTAGGGAGATTGGCCTGTAGTTCTCTTTTTTGGTTGGGTCTTTCTCTGGTTTTGGTATTAGGGTAATACTTACTTCCAAGAATGAGTTAGGGAGAATTACTTCCCTTTCATTTTCACTGAAGAATTTGAAGTGTGTTGGCATTAAGTCTTCCTTAAGTTTCTTGTAGAATTTAACAGTGAATCCATCAGGACATGGGCTTTTTGTTCTTGTTGTTGTTGGTAAGGTTCTAATTATGTTTTCAATTTCCTTAACTGAAACTGAGTTATTCAGCAGTTTTACATCTTCTTGATCCAGCTTTGGTAATTCATATGTTTCTAGGAATCTGTCCATTTCTTTTGTGTTATCAAACCTATGAGATGTAGTAGGTATTCATGATCTTCTGTATTTTCACAGGTTCTGTAATGATTTCACCTTTTTCATTCCTTATTGCATGAATTTGAGTTTTTTCTTTCCTTTTTTAAATAAGGTTGGCGACAGGCTTATCAATTTTATTTATTCTTTCAAAAAACCATCTCTTTGAATCGTTAATTCTTTGTATTGTTTTCTTAGTCTCAATTATGTTAATTTTTGCTCTTATCTTTATAATTTCTTCCTTTCTTTCAGCTTTGGCCTTGACTTGCTGTTCTTTTTCTAGATGTCTGAGATATACCATCAGGTTATTTATTTGTGTTCATTCTGTTTTCCTGATGTGGGAATTCACCACAAGAAATTTCCCTCTGAGGACTGCTTTCATTGCATCACACATGTAAGTTCTATTTGCATTTTCATTTGCTTGTGGATATTGTTTAATTTCTTCTTTAATTTCCTCCACAACTCATTGATTGTTCAGGAATGTATTATTTATTTCCATGTGTTTATGGAGTTTTTGCAGTTTCTTTTATCATTAATTTCCAGTTTCATGGCACTATGATCAGATAACATGCATGGGATATTTTCAATTCTGTTGCATTTACTTAAGCATGTTCTATGGGCTAGTATATGATCTATTTTAGAGAGTGTCCCATGTGAAGCTGAGAAGAATGTTTATTCTAATGTTTTTGGGTGGAACACTCTGTACATGTCTACTAAGTCCATTTGTTCACAGGTTTGATTCAATTCTGTTATTTCTTTGCTGATTTTTTTGTCTAGTTGATCTCTCTGTGTCAATGGGGTGTTAAGATCTCTTGTTATAATTGTATTATTGCTTATTTGATTTTTCATTTCTATTAATATTTGTTTTATATAGCTGGATGCTTCCATATATGTTGCTTATATATTTAAGATTGTTATCTCTTCCTCTTGAAATTTTCCCCTAACCAGTATGTAGTCACCTTCTTTATCTCTTTTGATCAGTCTTGGTTTCAAGTTCACATTGTCTGCAAACAGAATAGCTGCCCCTGCTTTTCGGGGGGGGGCTCCTTTTGCATGAAGTATTGTTTTCCATTCTTTGACTTTCAGTCTATGAATTTCCTTTTGGGTTAGATAGGTTTCTTATATACAGTATATGGTTAGATGTTGTTTCTTGACCCATTCTACCAGTGTGTTCCTTTTAGTTGGTGAATTGAGACCATTTACATTAATGGTTATAACTGATATATATTGGCTTATTTTTGTCATGTTATCTTTCTGCTGTTGGTTCTTTACCTTTCCCCATGTTTAGTTGTTTACCCTGCTTGGTGGTTTTTTTCTGTTGGTGTTCTTGAAGTCGTAGTTATTTTTATGTCTATCTAGAATATCTTTCAGTATTCTTTGTTGGGTTGATTTGGTGGTCATGAAGTGCTTCAGCTACTCTTTGTCATAGAAGTATCTTATTTCTCCATCCATTTTGAAGGATAGTTTTACAGGGTATATCAATCTGGGTTGGAAGTCGTTTTCCTTTAGGATTTGAAATTCTTCACTCCATGCTGTTCTTGACTTGATCGTGTTGAGAAGTCTGCTGTGATTCTGATGGGCTTTCCTCTATAGGTGGTTTGTTTCTTTTCTCTGACAGCTTTTAATATTGTGTTCTTATCCTGAATTTCTGGGATGTTGATTATGATATGTCTCGGTATATATTTATTTTGTGTATAGCTAATTGGAGTTCTATATGCTTCACTCATCTGTATGTCAGTTTCCTTTCCCATGTTGGGAAATTTTCTGCTATTATTTCTGTAGTCTTTTTATATCATTTGTGTTGTCTCCTTTTTCATTTACACCTATCAGTATTATATTGTTTTGTTTTGTTTTGTTTGCCTCATTCAGCAACTATTGAATTGTTATTTCCTGATTCCTTGTTATTTTTAAAAGACCTTTGCTTTCCTGTTCACTAGCCACAATCTTGCCTTCGAGGTTTGAAAGTCATCTTCACATTCATTCAGGTGGTTTTACCAGCTTTCAATGGAATTTTCCATTTTCCTGGATATCTCTTTGAATCTGTTTCATGCATTCTAATTCTTTCTTATATTGTTCATTCAAGGTTTCCATCATTTTGCAGTGCTCTTCTATTTTTTTAACTATGCCTTCTTTAGATGTGTTTAGCATTTCTTTCTTTTTTTTTTTTTTTTCTTCTTTCCTTTTTGAGACAGGGTCTTGCTATGCCATTCAGGTGGCTTTGGGCTCACTTGCAATGATCCTCCTGCCTCAGCCTCCAAAGTGCTGGGATTACAGGAGTGCGCCACCATGCCTGGGAAGCATTTCTTTCATTACATTTATCATTTCTTGTTTTACCTGGGAGATTATTTCTGATCTGATTTCCTCTACAGCTTAATAGAGTTGTTTCTTTACTTCATTGAGTTGCTGTCATTTCGGAAGTTTCAGGTGTGTGACTTACACTTTCTTCTATGTCCATGTCTCCTAGGATTGTTTGAGATGGGCTGGAGGTTTGAGACTGCATTTTGCTCTTTCATTTTGTCATTTTCCTGTGTCCTCCTAGGGCAGCTGAATGCAAAGTCTCAGTTGTTTCCTGGATTGAAGATAGCTGTCTGTACTGGAGGCAGTTTCCCCAGCTGAGTGGGGGTCATTAGGCAGCCCTTACCAGGTCCTGAGTGGCACTCAGAGGCTCCCCAAATGGGTGGGATACACTGGGTGGACCTTCAGCACACCCCATATGACATGCCAAGGCTCTCACCTCTTGCTATCGATCACCCACGATCCCACAGTGAGAGAGACAGAGAGAAAAGACCCGTTGGCTCAGTCATGATCATGTGATGTTCAGTATCATATACTATCATATTGCAATACTGCTTGTTTATCAAGTTGAACTCTACTAGAAATGTTTGCTCATCTTGCAGAAGACTCACAGAACAAGTGACTCACAATCCAAAGCTTTACTATACTTGGAAGGTGACTCTTGGTATGATTCTTCACTTACCAGAGCATTCTCTTCCATAGAGAACTATCCGGTCCCCTTGGGTGTGCAGAACTCCAGGCTTAATGGCAAAGAAATAAAAATCTAAAACTACGCAAGCTACTCCTTACTGAACTCAGACTATAATGGTGACCTTCACAGTCCTAAAATCAGTAGGTAAGGCAAACAGAAAATTGAGTAATATTTAGCAGTATTTCAAGGATATACAAATTGTAAAATCCAGCCAATGTCCACAAGATATTTTCAACAGATGCCTGACACAGTGAAATACTAGGAGCCTGGAGGAAGGAGATTCATCCAGCTAAGGCCTGAATTATCTTCTCCGCAAAACAAAACTGGCGTGAGTCCACTCCTCCATTGTTCTTATGCATTTGGTCTTTCCCTTTCACCTTTATTCCCAGGGAGTAGATTTCAGAAGCTTTCATCAAGATTGCAGAAAGTCTCAAGAAATTTCAGGTCTCTGTCCAGAAGACACTCTGACTGTCTCATTCAATTCTTGCATCACATCTACAAAGTAGGTGCTTGTGTCATTTAAGGATGACTTGGAGTGCAAGGAACAGGATAACCAGTTCCCAGTGACATTAACAAACAGGGTTTCCCTTCCCTTACAATAAAATATGGGTGGTTATTGGCCTTGTTTTAGTTGTCCTGTGGTGGCAAGACCTCAGATAGGTGTCTCCACATTCTCTTGGTTTCACAGTCATAACATGCCTACCAAAATCATGGGAAGCAGAGGGCAGCATACTCAGGGAGAGTCGTCGGATTACCAACTCTATCTAAAGAAGAGGACTAGAAGGACTAAGTATGTAGCTCAATGAGAGAGCATCTCCTTAGCATGTGTGAGGCCAGGGATTCAATCTTCAGTACCACAAGAAAACAAAAGATGTTTGTAGTCCAAGCAAAAGGACAGTCCTGTCCTCCTTCTCTTATTAGGGAGGGAAAATTTTTCCCAGACCCATTCCAGAAAAATCTCTTTTCTCATCTCATTGGCTAAAACTGATTGCATCTTTACTCCTGGACAAGGGACTGGGCCCACCTCATCAGACATCAAGGCTAGTGACACCCGAGCAACACAGATACTCTATTGACTAGGGTAAAAGGACATAATAAATAGTGTTTGCCCTGATGTTATTTCTTCCTTTTTACAGATGAGAAAACTGTGGTTGTAGCAGAGGATAAATTACTTGGGTGTGGTCACCCACTTGGTAAGTGATGAAGCCAGGTCTCACACCCAAAACTGACTGCCAAGCCTGTACCCTGGGCCTTGGTGGGACAGTGCACCTTTGAGACAAGGTTGACATGTGACCCATTCCCTAGCCCTAGAGCAGCAAGCCAGGAAAGCCATTAGGGACTGCAGTGCTATTGAGAACACAAGGCCTAAGAGACAGGCTAGGATGAGAGGCAGCCTGTGGGTCAGCATCCAGAGCAGCCACACCTGCTCCCCTGGACATAGGGGAAACTGTCTTCCTGTTGTTTGTTCCTTTCTAGACCACCCCTGCCAACTTCAGTTTTCCTTCTTGGACAGGCCTTAAAAATGACTGGCTAGAAAGGATCTGGTAAGGAAGTTTAGCTGGAAAATTCTGCATCTCTGGCTTCCTCCCTGGTCCAACCATTCTTGGCTGCATCCTTGGCCCTGCTCTGTCCATTCTCCCTACTGGCTTCCCCAGACACCCTGACACCCAAAATAACTCAAAAGTCACCCTGCACAAATCTACGGCTAACATACCTACCCCTAAAGGAAGGGCTGCAGATTATATTTCAATGAGAAAATAACCTAGCAGATAAGAAATGTTCCCTCTTTTGCTGTGTTCCTAGAAGACCTTGAAAATAGAATCAAATGGCGTATCAACTTCACTACCAGGGCCACCACTGAAGGTGACATGGGAGTGACTGATCTCTTGGGTCAAAATTCATCAGCCCAGGGTGGGTGAGGGCAGGGCTCAGCCCCTGAAGTGGGCCAAGCAGGGAAAGGGAAGCAGACCCTGTCCATGAGCAATCCCTCAATAAAGATCTGTTGTGGGTTTTTCTGGACTCTTTCCCAAGATGGCAAAGCTGGGACTCTGAAAAGTTAAAAGAAAGGTTTGGGGTGGGGCACATGCAGGTTTCCCAAGACTTCAGTCCTGATACCCCTTGTACCTCCATCCTTCTTTCAGGAAACCTTGTGGGGAAAGCATGCCTTGTTTTGTCTAAGCAATGTTCTCTCTGATCCAAAAGAAATTCTGCAACATTATTGAATGGGACCCTCTTGGCAGACAAGGAAGGATTAGCAAGTCCAGGGATTACTTGAGCAATAAAAATATATGGCTGTGGGCCTATTCATTTGGAACTCAGTCTTGGTCAATATCAACATTTTATGGCAAGTCGATAAATCCCGGTATCAACCACAGTGGAAGTGTCAGTGCGCACTGCTGGCAACTTGGTTTATGGTGAATCCAGACCTCAGACGAGGCTTTAAATGTGCTGATGCTTTTTTCTGTGAGGTTTGTCACAGCTCACCCAGCCAGATCGATTTGATGTGTCGTGCTGGGGAAGGGGGAAAGGTTTGTGGCTCTCAGAGTATTAGCAAGTTCATTTCACACTGATGCTGCGACAGAGGCCAGGGGAAGGTTTACAGAAGCCGCATTCATCAAGCCGGCTAGTCGCCCACAACATCCCTGGGGCTTGGAGCAGAGAGACAGGGAAGGGAGGGGCTGGCGGCTGCCACTTCCTCCGAAAAAAGAAATCTAGATTTTGTTGGCAGGGACAGGCAGTGGTTTGGTGGCTGCTGTGGCTCCCCGGGGACTGCCATCAATGGTCTCACAGCCTGCAGAGTGGAGCCAGATGTAGCCCGTGGTCTCATTCACTTCCACCTTCAGAAACTATTTGAAGATAAGAGCATTTTCCCTTCCCAGAGAAAGTGTAGCAAACTGACTACAACAGTGGCCTTAACCCTCCATCCCGTCCCCAGGATTTGCAATGTGACCTGGTGGTTCCTTCATCAAGGGGTTGAGTCTATTCTCCTGTTCTTTGAGCTGTTTTGTTACTTGCTTTGATCAATAGCATGTAGCAAGGTGATGACATGTCAGTTCCAAGCCTGAAGATCACTGTTCATTCCTCTCTCCCAGCCTCCACCACGAGAACAGAAGCAAACAGTGTCCTGGAGGATGAGGCAATGTGTAGAGAAGAGCCCAAGAGGCCCAGCTGAGATCGTACTAGACACCCAGTCGCAGCCTCTGGCCAGCCTGCCAGCTGACCACAGAAGCATGAGCAAGCCCAATCCAGGCCAGCCCAGATCAGCAGAGCTGGCCAGCTGACCCACACCCATCACAATGGCTATTGTTTGAAATTGGTGAGATTTGGCACATGGTTTTCTATGAAGTATTATTGAAGCAATAGCTAACTGAGGCAGGGTTTATGGGGGGGGGGGGTCACCTGAGAAATAGCCAAGGAAAATCACCCAAGGCCTTGAACTTGGGGTTTCTAATTCTCTGAGGATCAATGTTCTTTCAGCTGGTACTTAAAACCTGAAGCTTATATACTATACACAGGCAATAACAAACAAAGCCCAGCCTATCATTTCCTCAAAATAGACTGCCAGCATACAAGTAAAATTGCTGCTGCCGTTCACTTATCCCCAATTTAACTCATTCTCAGGGGCAAAGGTTATGATTGCCAACAACTACCCACCTTTTAGTTCTAGAACTCTGGACAGCACTGCTGTTTTTGCTGCGATCAATGGGAGTGTTCATCTAGCCTCCCTCTCACTACTCTGCCTCTCTGAGTCACTGACCCATATGGTTTAGGTGGCAGGGGTCACCATTCCAGGCTAAAAATGCAACCATATCTGTATTTGTTTTCTATTGCTGCTGTAACAAATTACCATGAACTCAGTGGCTTAAACACCCTAAATGTATGATCTGACTATTCTATGAATCAAGTCTGATGTGGGCATCATTAAGCTAAAATTGAACGATCATCAGGGCTATACCCCATTCTGGAGGCTTTAGGAGAAAACCTGTTTCTTTGCTTTCTGCTTTCTAGAAGCCACCTGCAACACTTGGCCCCCGGCTGCCTCCTCCATCTTCAAAACCTGCAGCAGCGGATCAAGTCCTTTTCATTCCATGCCTCTTTGACCCACTCTCTTGCCTTCCTTTTCCACTTTAAGGACTCAGGTGTTTAAGAGCCCAGATGGATCATCTATCTCTCCATCTCAAAGTCCTTTGTTTTAATCACATCTGTAAAATCCTATTCACTTTGGAGAGCAAGATGTTCACAAGGTATACAGGACTAGGACCTGAATATCGTCAAGGAAGGGGATATCATCCTAACTACCACAATATCATTGTGGTTTTTGTATAACAAGGACTAAGAAACAAGAAGCTATTCTTTTCCTTGGATGTCTCCAGGGAATTGTTGGACCTACCTAAAATTCTAGCCAATAGATACATGTTGGAAAAGAAAGAAAGATAATGAATCAGGATCAATGGCATCCATATTTTTTTCACAAAGTTCCTATGGATCTCCAGAGAAGTGGCCTCACTACTAATGAAGAAGGATTTGGCCACCAATCTAAGGGCTAGATTAGAGAGCCTTCGTTCAGAAATACTACAGCCCTTCATGATACCACACACTGCACAGAACTTCCCAAAACTGGCAATGCCCTTGTGGCTATTTCAGAGTGGCCAATTAGGAGCCACATCAGACTCTGCAAACAGAAAGGTTCTAGCCTCATTTACTGGACACTTGTGCTAAGTCTTGAAGGTGTGCAGAGAAAGATCTAAATAAGGTTCTGTAAGGTTTACATACTAGAATATTATGTAAAATTGGTATCTAAATAAATGACTATTGAAAGTTTTTAAAGAGGAAAAAAATCAAAAGAAACATAAATGAAATGTGATAAAGTTCAAAGCAGGAAAAGATGGGGAAGGTACAGAATGCGTAGGGGGAAGAGGAAAAGAATCAGGAAGCATATAAATTTAGGTGCTAAATTTATGGGAGACAAATTTAGATACATGTTAGGGTAGACAAATTTTTTCTGCAAAAAGTGTAGTTAGTAAATATTTTAGGCTTTAGAGTTTATGTGATCTCTGTTGTAACTCTCAACTCTTCCGTGGTACAAAAGCAGCCATAGACAATCTGGAAATGTTGAGCAGACCTCAGTGAGGCCTTGAATCATATGAATAGTGGGTATTCAGGGCTTTCCTCACAATCCAGATCAGCAAGTGAGTGTCAGGGTAAAGAAAAAAATATGTCCTTTATTCCTCAGCCAGCAAGTGCTCATGATGCCACCTGCTTCCACACACAGAAGGATCCAGCCTGCACCTCACACAGAGCTGGCCCTAGGTATGCAGAAGATTCTAGGTGTCTGATGGGGTCTGGGTTTGGCTTCCATTGCATTGGGCCTTGTTGCCTTCCAGTCTTCTGCAAAGGGACCTTGCCTCTATGTCTTCCTGGCTCTCTCCTTTGCTTCCTCCACCCCAAGCCATCCTGCTGCTATGAACCACATGCTACGAATTCATGTTGTAACAAATGAGTTACCAAAGGCTCCAACCGCTGCTCCTCGTTATCCCCAGCAGGAGAAAAGCAGACCTGACCTGAATCTGGGACCTTGTTAGAGTTTGTAATGTACTGGCGGGAAAATATTTCTACCTGATGAGAATCCCTAATGAGCGGCTGAGGACTGTGAGCAGAGAAGACCAGCCTCAGCCTTTCCTCAGCCCCGTGCTCACCTCTCCCCATTCTCCAGGCAGTAAAGGGTTCTTTGCCAGCCAATAAAACCATAAAAACAAAAACCTAACAGCCCCAGTCACCCTGCTGGTTCCTTTCTTCCTCTCCTGAGGAAGATGCCTCCATCTTACTTATTTTGCATGCACACTGACTACTGCCACCTGCTAATGATGCCGCCTGAATTATGCATAATGGATCACAGGTGCCCCATGGGTCCTGGTGAGGTCCTCACTCGGAGAAAAAGGAAAGGCAGGAGAATACAGCATCTGACCAGCTACTAGAAACACAGAACCACAGGCCAAATTCCCACCGTGACCCCTTGGAACAAAATCCCAATTGCGAAGAATTTCGTTCAGGTTCTGTTCAGAGAATATTTTGATATCCCCACTTCCTGCCAGTTGACTGGTTTTAGAAACATCTGGGTTAGTCCCGGAGTGAATTGATTCACTGTGATGATGATTTCTAGAAGGAAAATGAAAACTCACAACACATGCTGGAGGTAGTTTATAGTTCAATAAAAAAAAATTGAGGTTCAGTTTGAGGTTCTGGTTGTACTTATGTTCAAGTCCCTGTATCAGAGAGAGCTGAATGTTTGAAACTGTAAAAGAGTTTCATGTAGTTCTGCGTTGTGAATGCAAAAAATGAAAATGTTTGGTGGTGGCAGAAAAGGAAAGTATTCTGGGCCATAGATAAACTCCCCTGTGGGTTCCATCAGTGGGACAGAGGCTAGTCTCTGGCTCTCTGCCTAAGAGGGGCAGCTCCTGTTTAACCCCACGGGAGCACCCACTACTACTAAGCAGGCTTCTGCTCTAGGCTAAAACACAAAGCACAAAACCTTTCAGCAGCTACCAAGCAAATCAAAACAGAGTAGGCGTTGCCAACCTTAGTTGTACATTGTTTTCACCTTGGGAGTTTTTTAAAATGCTGATCTCAGGATCCACCCCCAGAGAATCGGATTTAATTGGTCTGAGATGTGACTTGCCTGGTAGAACTTTTAAGTGTACAGCTGCAACTGAGAACCACTAATCTTCAGCAACGCTTCTCAAACTTGTGTGTATAAGTAGCTCAGATCTGGTTAAAATGCAGATTTTGATTCGATAGGTCTGGCCTAACTTCAAGATTTGGCATTTCTTACACACTCCAGGGAAATGCCAATGCTGCTGGCCCATGGAACACCTTGAGCAGAAAAGTTCCAATGTATCATCCTGAAGTAAACCTACATTCATATTTGCCAGGACTCTGTCAACTGCAATCAATACAAAGTCAACTTAAACTGGAATAATCAAAGGGAGGAATTTATTGGTAGAAATAAATGGGAAGTCCAAGGACAGTTGTAGCTTTAGGTGTTGCTGTATTCGGGGGCTCAAATCATCCCTAGAACCATCTGTTTCTTTTCTGCTTTCCCTTGAATTTGCTGCATTTTCAGACAGGCTCCCTCCATGGGGCAACAAAGTTGGTGGTTGCAAGCAGTCCCAGGCTCGCTTTGTTCACATAGCTAGTGAGGCCAGAGAAAGGAGACTGTCCCTCTCTCCCTCCCCTATTGCTCCTGAAAATCACTCATCTTGTCCGGCTTGAGTCATTGCCCCACTGCCCAGCAGGGATAGGCAGACAGCTATGGTTAGCAGCCTTACCTGAACACACAAATAATGAGGTTTTCCAAGGACAAGGATGCAGAGCAAACACAAAAGAGCAGATATCCTCCATGTGGTGCAGGGTAAGCCTCTGGGCATCCATCTTTCTCAGGTTTCCTCTCTGCCTTCCCTTCTCTCACCCTGAGCTCCAACATACATCACTCTTCCCTGCTCCTTACCTTATAGGCTCAGGTCCTCCCTATCTCTCAGCAATTTGCTCCTTAGAGATTCCCTCCAGTCAGGTACCGACAATCCAAGGTGTGCAGAAGCCAAGGAGGAGGTTCTTAACATCCCAGCTCCCGCCATCTCTTCTGATCTCCATGACCCGAAGAAGGCCAATGAACAGACTGCTCTTCAGAGATGGAAGGAACTTTCAGAGACCACATGGTTTCACCACACACGCACTGCACAGCTGAGAATGCTGAGTCTCACACTAGCTGAGGAATGTGCCTAAGAACCCTCAGGCAAAGATTGGCAGAGCCAAACTAAAGGCAGATTTCCTGATCCCAGGCCAGCACTTGGTTACGATATTGTGTTGCCTCCTCTGTGGGCTTTCCTCAGGCTTAAAAACTACTTTTAGATAAGAAGTAGTAGTAGTAAGATGAAGTTACCACCATAACATTCAGGCCACAGTGATGTCTAACCCACCGCCTCTGTCTCTGACTTCTCAGAGTCAAAGGATGAGGCATTCACGTGACATGAACATGCGTCCATGCGGAGTAGAGGGAGATGAATTCAGACCTTCCTAAACATGTCCAAACTGTGTTTTTTAACTAGTGTCATTGAATAACTTTTTCTTTAACAGCACCCCACAAGGAGGGAAACACCAACACAATTGCACTAAAGAAAGACCCTAACCTTCTGAAGGGGATTTTAAAACCAACAGTTTTATAACTCCTTAATATGATTTATAATAATTGTTACATTTTTTGGTGTAACAGAGAGGCAAAAAAAAGAAAAAAGAGGCCTTTATTCAGGACACAGAGAGGAGTGCACAACTCGCAGTGTTCCTCCTCTGACCTGAGACAAAGGGAGCTGAGGTTTATATGGACTTCAGCCAGAGGTGGAGTTTGAGGGGTGGCTGTTAATGACACATTATGAACTGATTGGGGTTTTCTTCATCAATGTGGGAAGGGAAAGAGGAAGTTGTATTCAGGATTGTGGGGAGAAGGAGGAGGAAGTGGTCACTGGTGAGATAGGCTGTTGTTTTTTGGCCTTCCGCCATGTTAGACCACCACCATAATATTCAGCAACTTATACTCCGGAAGGAGCCTATCAATAATAACAATGACTAACATATATAATACTTAACATATGGCAGGCCTATTCTAAGTCTTCTAATAAATTAACTCCTTTAATATTTAAAAATGCCCTATGAGATAGGAATTGTTATAGCTCCATTTGTCTTAGTCACTTTCTCGTTGCTGGGACAAAATACCTGACACCCTAAAAGTGGAGAGGTATATTTTGGCATACAATTTCAGAGGCTTTTGTGCATGGTGGGCAGGCTCAAACAGTGACTTCAATCCAAAAATATATGGACATCTGACATTATCTCAAACACACTTTTAAGGCCACTGTCATTTGCAGTCTCAAGCAGTTGATCCCTCTTCTAACACGGACAAAGTTGACTCACCTGACTTATTAACGTATGGGTCACAGAACCATGCCTTCCCTTTTGAAGGTGTATGGCTTGTATCAAGAGGTCTTGCAAGGTCTCATGCACTCATAGGTGGTGCTTTTAGGAGGTAGCTAGATGTAGGGTGCATGGATGTGGATTAATGGTGTGATATCTGGATTAAGGGTGTGTGGTCCTTGATTAGTCCACTAATTGGTTTATCGAATTTCTGGGTGTGGGTAATGGGAAGTCCCACCCTGGGTGTGTGGCACCACCCAAAGGGTTTGTATCCTGGATGGGATGAAAAGGAAAAGGAGGCTTGCCAAGCTCACAGTGGACTGCTTCTCTTCTGCCATGCCCCTCTGCCATGCCGCCCTGCCTTGGAGCCAGCCAACTATAGACTGAAGCCTCTATGAACTGCAAGCC
>RJWT010020125.1:0-18108 GCA_004365215.1 Cuniculus paca
TTAGATTTTGAAAGCAAGTAAACAGATGATGTGAAAATGTTGATGCCTATTTTAATGCTCATTACACATTTGATGTCTTACTAATTGATGTTTTATTTTCTTGCTAAGTGAACATTGTACAAAATAATAGTTCTTGACAAAACAGGAAAAGAAGAAAGGTGACAAGAGTGATCTGTCACATATGAAAGAAAGGCTAAACAAAGTGCTGTCAGTGTAAGTGAAATGTGTGCATGGAACATGCGGTTGTCCTGTGTGCAGAATGTCTTAGGTGTGACAATTGAAGTAAAGATTATTATTTTTATAGAGTACTATCTGTATTTTCATTATAGTACATAGAAGAATTTATTTCTGTTGTTTTCTAGACTTTGTATACTAAAGTCTAGTTGATGTTGAAAATTTTGATGCTTTTTTATAAACACTAAATAAATATTAGAAATATAATATTTTATTTTTGTGAATTTTTTCATGTTAAGATCTCATTTAATATAATGAAACAAATAAAATTAAAATGAATTATTCATCAGTAGAAATATTCTAAGAATAAACATGTGTGTGACACACTCATAGTTATGCCACTTTATGACAAAACTGCATTATGCTCTTCAAAAGAAGCCAAGTACTTTGAATGAGGATAAGGAAAACATGGCTTGAGTCCATGTCAGGAATTATCAAGACCCTCCTCTTTGATCCCTCCAGGGTTCAAGGGTGTAAAGCTTTCATTTGAGAAGACAGTCTTGGGGAACCAGGCTGGAGCAGGGCCACTTAAGAAATTGGTTCCTTGGAGTTTTCTTCATACTGCTTACCCTTCCAGGCATTCAGAGACCTCTGTGGCTATGATGCAAAAGGGCCTGGTTACTACTCAAGGTGGTGGGAGATCTTGGCATCATCTACATGGTACTGATTTTACCATTTTGCAGAATGCTAGAGTTATGGTGTAAAGAAGGCTTCCAGCCAGATTTCTGAAGAGGGAAGTCAGGCAGTTCGTATGTGAGAAGACATTGTGTGAAGCTGCACAAGTGAAGGAAGCTGAGAAAGTCTGGAAGGTAGAGCATCTGCAGAAAGTTTCAAGGAATGAGCAGATCCAGCCCAAGAGAGAAACCATGATTACTACAACTACTAGCAATGGCTTAGGAATGGGGTCTCCCAAGCCATTTGGAGCTCACATCTCACCACAGTTTTCCCCATGTGCCCTACATGGAGGTACAGGATTTAAAGTTTGCATGGATTACTGTGCTGCTCTTATTTGGCTACTTCCTCTCCCCCTGTTCCTCCCTTTTGGAATGGAAAAATTTACCCTGTGCCTTTATGTGCTGGCACTGTTTATCTTCCATTTTGATTTTTATAGTGGATCGCAGCACATTTGCCTTAAATCTGAGTGGACTAGATTTGGACTTTTCAGCAGTGGTAGATCTGTTAGAATTTTGGCAACTCTTAGAGATGAACCACATACATTTTGGATGTAAAAATTCTTATGATGCTTTTGAGGGCCAAGGTAGAATGCTATGGCTTACATCTAGATGTTCACTCAAAGCCCCATGTGATCATACTTGAGTCTTTTGGAAGGGGATTGGATTACAGGCATGTTAGAATTTGTTTTCTCTTAAGAGGTGCCTTTTAGTCAGAAGTGGCAGGTCACTGTGAGAATGACTTTGAGGAGTGTATGTCGTGTTCCAACTCCTCCCTTATCTCTGTTTACTGATTTCCCTGGACTAAGCAGCTCTCCTTCCATCATGCCCTTCTGCCATGCTATCCTGTCTTGAAAACAGTCTAATATCAGCTGACTCATGAGCAAAAATAAGCCTGTCCTCCAAGTTAAAAGTGTATATTTTGTCCCAGTGATAAAGTAAGACATGATGCTAGAAACGAGTTTTTGTGAATTATTTCCTTCATGTTGTCTTTGCTCTATAAAGTATATTTGACAAAAATCATAGAACATAGATGACTTCACATTGTATTTAACCTTAAAATGTAACCAAATTTGTACATTTTAGACATTTCAATGTACTTTTGTTTGTCCTATTGATTAATCAGTGTAATATGCACATATGTAATTATAAAAGTGTGCCATTATTTCACAGGATGAGGCAATTGAAAATGAGAGATTTACTATTAATAAGTAAGGCATCAGAACTTAAACCTCCAATTTACCTTTATCTTTATATTCCTTGACCAGTATATTATTTTTCTATTGCTCAGTAGTGTGACTATGATTGATAATGTCATATGTAATATTTCAAGATACACAAAAGAGAGTACTTTAAATATTCTTAGGAGAGAGAATTAAAAAGTGTTCAAGATTATGAACATGTTAAATAGGCTCACTTGATTTTTAAACAATGTGTGTATGATCAAAACATAGCACTGTGTTCCATGTGATCAATTCCTGTGCCAATTAACAACAGAACAGTTCAGGTAGTAATGAATGATAATGCCAGACTAACTGAATACAACCTTCATTAAAATTAACAACACTAACTTATATACCTTATTCTTGAGTAGATTCTAACACCACTATTTTTAAAATGTATAATATCATAGCTCTTGACTGCAAGGTCTAATTTTATAAAATATGGGCTTCAGAACACACACACACACACACACACACGCATAAAAAAATCGATAAAATATGGGCTCCATGTATGTTTGTTGTAATGTTTCACCTTTCTCTCTTCATTAAAAAATTATTCAGTTTATAAACCGATTAAGATATTTTTAGCTATCAGAAAATTATAATTTTGAAAATATTGAAATAAAATTCATATAGATGTACATGAATATAGACTCTAGAGAGATTGATACTTAGTTTTATTATTCTGTCTAATTACAATGTACTTGTGGAAGAATATGTTTGCTCTACTAAACAAGGAAACCTTGACTGTCCTCTGAGTGAACCCGTTGTGAATAAGGAGCTCTGCCTACAGTTAGGAGCTTTCTGCACAAATGATAGATACAGATACATCCTTCCAAACTGGTGATGTCATTAAAATTTTGTAATGGTGCAGCACATTCCCAGAACCTTACATACTGTCTTACTGAAAATGTATTTTGTTTTGTCATTTGACCACAGTAAACATAATGCTCCATTCATATGGGATCATCATGGAAAAATGAGCTTGTAGTAAACTAGTTTTATTTATGTGTAAACATTGGAACTCATGAAGTCGCTATATGCTGAGGAATTGTAAACTTCATAGAAGAAAAGAAGATGAAACATGAAATGTCATGAACACTTTCATTTACAAAGCACCATGATATGCATAAATCTAAATACAATTCAAATTACAGAAAAACCATAACCAGTATCAAGTGGGTATAGTAGCCTAATTTTTTCCCATAGCATGTACCATTTTATAGTTGTGCTTGTGATTTCTTTCACTTTTCCCAATCCGAGAGAGTCAATTTTCTTGCACTATTTCTGCAACCAAGGGGACTACTACTGGTTCCCCCCATGATCACCATTTTTCCCGCTGTGAACCTACTATGCATTTAAAAGTGAACTGAATTATTATAGGCTGTATTTTAATTAATTATCCTTTTATCTTAAAATGAATAAACTGAGTAAGTGTGTGAGAGTTAGAAAGGGAGCTAGAGCCAGCAAGGTAGTTTATGATGCCTCTACTCTTGGGAGCTGCAATTTTAGTTTCTTGGTGTTCAAGGCAAATAAAAGGCCTGACAGAAGCAAGCTGCTTGTCACTATCAGAAAGGTAGTAGGAGAGAATAGCAGATAATGCGTGCTAAGAAGACAGCCACTACTCAATTCAAGATGATACCAATATTTGGGCTGGAGAGTATTAAGGCAGGCAGTAAACTCACGCAGAGAGGAAATAAACTAATCTTTGGCTTAATCTTTACTCACTTTCAAAAGCAATGTCCTGCTCTCTTTCTGAGAAAAATATCTCAAGATGTGTAGACCTCGGTACTAGCTCTTTCATCAATGCAAATTTATTTGGCTTTTTAAACTTCTCGTCATTTTCTTTTCTAGCTTTTACTGTGTATCTCGTTGCATAATGTGTTCTTATGCATAAAAAAGTCACTGATGTTTAGTATTCTGAATAAAGCATATTCATGTAAAATTAAACACCTCAAAAGGAAGTTTGCAAAGCTTCTGTGTTCTAAATGAGAAGATCTATATTTTTAGAAACATTCTACCAAATAATGAAGTTGGAAAAAAAGATTAAACACATGCCCCAAATCACAAAACAAACAGTAGAAACTTGACTGTCTTATAAAAGTTTCTCAAGAATGTAAATTTTAAGTAAGCTAGGAAATTAAGCCAATTTGTGACCTCCGATTCAACGTATGCTGTGAAGCATTTGTAAATCCAGTCCTAACAATTCGATAGGTGGCAGTATTTCCCATAAGGATACCAAACATCACAACTGTTTGAGTGACTTGGTAAGTAAGTTAGTAATAAAGAAAACATCATTAAATACTGATAGGATTTTGTTAATAGCTAATTTTATTAGAAGAAGGACCATTGCCTTACATTTATTACTTACATTTTCAATAAAGCAAATCTATACGCTGTGTTAGATTGGCTAATTTCTCAATATTTTGTCTGAAAAATTAAGAAAGAAAAAACCTTTTGATTCACCAAAATGTGAAGTGTATATCTTAGTTCAAGAGAATTAAGACCTCTAGGTCTTTCAAAAAAATGGTGTCATCAGTTATTATATTACAGATATATACTTGGAAAGTGAGTGTTTCTTCAGTATGTACTTGATTTAAATGAGATTTGCTACTTGCTTTAAAAGAAAGTAAATAGTGCAGCTGCTTGAATTCTACACATTCAAATCAGATGAAGTTTATTGATTCCACCATTTCAATTCTATATATTCTTACAGAAGTTGTGTTTGTCAGCTTCTGAAAGGTACATGGTAATGTCTCCCAAGATGATACTGAGTTTTTGTTTCTCCTATTTAGTTTCTCTCCTTTTTTTCCTTAGATCAACTTTGAAACCACATAAGTGAATACATGCAAATAGAAGGATTTTGTATCTTTCTTAGATTGAAATTAAATATCTGTGTGAAAGTCTGATTTACTTGGACCTTCATAACCATAGCATCCAGTGACTTTGAGTACCACTAGCCTCTCTACCCCAGTACATTTCAGAAGATTTGTGATAGTTTACTTTGCCATCTCTATACTTTCTGTTAAAAATTAAAGTGTCCTATGATATGTAAAACTTCTCTAATTCATCTTGGTATTTCCAAGATCAGTGTAAGTCAGTAAAACTTTACTCTGACAACAATTCTATTCCCTTAGATTGGGTTTTTTCACACTAATTTTAGAAACATAGCTATGGGCTTCTGCCTCTTCAAACAATCCACAGCTTTGACACAGAAGACATCGAACTTCTTTCCTAGTTTCAGGACATACGTTTTGGGAAATGCAGTAGTTTGTAAGGATGGCGAGTCAGTTGTGTACCCTTCACTGATCAAGGATGATTAAAAGATTGGAGTTCTATAAAACATTGATTCTCTTTTCTGGCTCCCTGTCACATAGGGCATTGTTCTCTCTCCTTTGACTTTCAGGCTATGAATTTTCTTTCTAGCTAAATGTGTTTCTTGCATAGAGCATATTGATGGATCCTGTCTCCTGATCCACTATGCCTCTGTTTCTTTCTATTAGTGCTTTGAGGGCCTCTTGCACTGTAGTGTCTCTGCCCATTAATTGCAGAATGGATAAGAAAGACATGATATTTCATGGGGTGGAAACCTACTCAGCTATAAAGGAAGATAACCTCAAGGCTCTTGTAGGTAGATAGAGGCAACTGGTAATAGTGCTCATGGATGTAATGGACCAGAGTCACAAGGGTGAATTTTGTGTTGTCTCCATAGCATAACACCCTAAAAGTGTTAGTGGGATCCAAAATGCACAGTACATGTTGGGAAAGTCAAAGGGGAGGAATTACCTAAAAAGGGAAGGAAATGACCACTATTAATCTATTATCATGATTTGAAATTCAGATTGTATTCATAGTTCTGATTAGTTTCATTTTATTCTGATTTGTTTGATTTTATTATACTTGATGGCATGGACAGTTATTTTAAAGACAACAAAATATATAATTGCAGCCATCGAGGATGTCCAATTAGCTTGTTTAGAAACCGTGTCTGGCTTTCATTGTTTGTTTTGATTGATTTTACTCTATCCTGTGTGGTTTGATTGTAGTATGTCTGAAGGTGTAGGCAACTATTCTGAAGATAACGAATATTATGGCAACCAATGCTGTTTTGCTAATATCTTGAAATTCTGTATTGCTTATATTGTTCTGCTTTGTTTGTTTTGTTTTGTTCTGTTTTGTTTTGTTTCTGCTGTTCTAGTTTGTTGTATTTTGTTTGATTTTACTTATCCCTGATGGTATGGGCAGGTATACTGCAGATAACAAGAGGCATTATAGTAGCCTTATTGATTGCTTTTTACCCTGTTTAAAGGTCATGTACCATGTTCATTGCTTTGTTTTGATTGACTTTATTCTGTTTTGTTTTGTTTGGTTGTATTCTTTTCAAAAAAATAAACAAATACAAACAAAAAAAATAAAACATTGATTCTCACAATCCTCCTGTTAGTTCACTGTATCTCAAGAAGAGTAGAATTTTTTCAGTATGACAGATCCATCACAACAAAACCATAATAAGGCCAAAGAACTGCACGTCTTATAGAAGAAAGTGTTGTGTCCATGATTTTCTATGTTGGTGGAAATCACTAAACTAAAAAATACTACGTGTTTCTCAACTGACTATGAGTTTATTTTTGTCAGGTAGTATTTCCAATACTTACAGAAAAGAGCTAAGAAACAGTTCTCTTATTTTGTTGCTGTAGTCTTTAGAGCCACACAATATGATAAATACTGTGATATGACATCATATCATATGAAAACATACAAGATATTAATTTAATTCTCTTTTGTATGCTTTGTGCTTATTTTAATTGGCATAGTTTAGAAAAGTGTAAGTTTAGGAGAAGTTGTGAGAGTTAGCATCCTTACTTTGATCTCCAACTTAGCTTAAATGTTTTCAGTTATTTTAAGCACAAAATATGATAATAGCTGTCTGATTATTATAAAATGTCTATATTACATTTCTACTCTACAGATTCAGTGAAGTCCAGGTGAAAAACCTTAATTACATTTTTACAGGACTAGAGACTAATGATTATGCAATTTATATGGAAGCACAAAAGAGCCCCAAAGCCCAAATGTCCTGAATGAGTGGGTGGATGTGTGGTTATAAAACAATTGTTACTGGAGAGAATAAAATATTAAAAAAATTAAAAAAAATTAAAAAAATTTAGGCTTTAAAAAGTAGGAAATCTTGCAATATACAACATGAATTAACACAGTAAATATTACCAGGAGTCAATTTAGGAAATCATGGAGTGCAGTGTTACAGGATCACAATTAAATAAGTAATCTAACCATTAAATTTGTAGACTCAAAGAAGAGTTGATTGTCAGGGACTAGAAGAGGGCTAGTGATTTTTTTAAACAACTGCTATAAAATTTCAGACAGGATAATAAATCTTAAAGTTATCATGAAAAACATTTTCCTTATAAATAATGGTAATGTATTTTCACATACATCTGTGTTAAGAATTTAAATCTTATGTCAAATGTTCTTACCATAATGGGCAAAAAAGAATGCACCAGACATTCAATACATAAACTTTTATTTTGGTTTTGCACTGCACTTAACAAAAGGTTAGCAGAGGAAAATTATTTTCATATAAGCTGTACACTCATTAATTTAGTGTCTAATTTTATCCTTTTACAATGTTGAATTACTATTAATTTAATCTTGGCTAGAAATCTTTCACCAAATTACATTTTAATTCACAGTTCCTGTTACTTACGATGTTCTTTTGAATTTGCTATTACAAAATGCTTTAATAAATATGTTTATGACTTCCCAATAGACAGTTGTTAAAATATGATTATTATACTTTTTACCAAGCACTTCATAAGTGCTTATAGTAAAATTTTCAATAAACAATCATTATCAGGAAAATCTTTCAAAATGTTTCATATTCATAAATATCACACAATGATAATTATGCAATCAGTAGTTTTTCTGCTGTTGGATATAAGACATACATCGCAAAAATTAAGGGTACTCCACAAACACTACGTGAAGCTTTTTATGTAGCTATTGTTTCTACCTTCTCATATTCAAATTGAGCATAGATTTTGTTTTAATTTCAATAACTTTTTGACTATTATGAAGCTATATTAAATCATTTCTACCAACCTGGGAAAAATAAGTAGTGAATGTTTATAACAATATATTCATTGTCTATGTAGTGGTTTATATAGTTCACTAAATTTAAAATAATTCCTAAAATGTTAACCTATTTCTGAAGGTGTTTATTTTTTACTGTGTTTTTCTGTGTAGTTCCAAGATTGCACATTTTTATATTTGAGTATCACATGCTACATGGAGGGAGACACTTAACTAATTCAATTTTTATCCAATATAATACTAAAATTTTCATTTTATATTTCTGTTGTTTACATGTTTCATGCTAATAAAATATTTCAATTCAGGTATACAAAATATTTTTTCTTTAACATTCAATGTATTTTTAAATTTACATGACTCTAATATTTCAGTACCTAAATAATAAACTAATATTTTTAAGTCTGAAAAGAACCCATTTTATTCATTTCCTAGTATGATATCCATTTGACTATGTGGTCTTAATATGTGCCATCTTTTGCTTAAAAGTTTAATAAGGTATGAATATTGCTAGTATTGAATTGGTTTAATTTGGAATACTTTGCAGAGCACTATCAACTGTATGTTCCCGAGTCAGCTCAAGTCGGTTCGGCGGTCGGGAAAATCAAGGCCAATGATGCGGACACTGGCTCAAACGCTGACATGACTTACTCCATCATAAATGGGGATGGCATTGGGATATTCTCCATCTCCACCGACAAAGACACCAGAGAAGGGATCCTTTCCTTAAAGAAGGTAAAAAGAACATTGTTTTCATGACTCAAGCAGCTCACCAATCTTAGCAGAAATGAAAATTCAGTGGAGATGCCAATAGCCCCTGCTGTCACATCTATAAGACAATGAAATATTTTCTCTTTAAAAAGTACTTGCATTTTAATTATGGTTATGTCTCACTCTTCATATCCACTGTCAGGAAATGCAGTTTATTAAGGTGGGAAGACCTGAGGTAGAATATACTGGGAATGTGTTTCTCCTCACGTTGGTTTTTATTTGGTCACTGCTCAAATCTGCTTGAAACGTGCCAGGTGCATCAGTCAAAGATCAAGTGTAGTGTACTCCACTTAAATGCAAATAATTGACTATCATTAAGATACATCTCTGGTGATTCTGTTAACAGCAACAGAGGGCAAACTGCACAGCACTGTTATTAGGTAAAATGGAACAATATCAGTCATCTTAGAAGTAAGTTTTTTGATCATCTATAAGGCATTCTAGACAGCTACACAATTGTTATGAAATTTGACGGAAAATCATATTTTAAAAGGTATGTATTTCTGCTTTAAATATCTATACATCTTTTAAAGGACAGTAATGGCATATTCATATTATCTTTTAAAGTGTAAGATGGGACAGATATAAAAGGAGTACAGTAGTTCATATGCCACATTGAGGACTTTGCATAAAAACAAGATATGAACCAACGGCACTGTATTAAACCTTATTATTTTATTATCGTATTACTTTATGTTTTATTAATTTTAGAAATCAGTAGAAAGAGTGCCTTTATCTTGATAAAACTACTTGAAAACTTGAAAATAAATGTGTAAATGAGATTTATCTTTCAAATGCCTGCACTTATTTTTGTAATCTGTTCCCTCATTGTTTGACCATCTGTGACCCTATTCTTTATTCTTATACTTTATCTATTTTACAATTTACCCTCTTATTGACATACAAATTGTTTTCCTCTTGTCTGTTTTCTTGTCCTCTATCTCTTTATATTTCCAAATATCCTAATTTGTACTTGACTTATTTCCTTTTTCTTTTCTTTGTCTCCTCATTTTAAGTGATTTTTTTCTTCCAGTTTTCTTATAATACATACATAAATTAATTTCTAACTCATATTTTGTGTTTTCTCCAAACTTATGTTCATGCAGCAGATTTTTAGAGTTTTCAGGTAGCAGACTAAATGAATGGCAACACTCTCATTGCCAATGTTCTATGTTGTACTAATCTGAGAAACATCAAGAGAATTTTCTATTATAAAAATCTTCAGTGTATTAGCTAACATGCTGTAGAGACAGCATTTAGTTTGATGGAACCACCAAGAGAGCTTTGGTGGAACTATTAATTGTCTTCTCATTCTTTACTATTCATAAGACTCTCATTGGGAAAAAAAATTATTGCCTTTTGTTTTTAGAGTACATGATGTTCTTAATAGTCATGTCATTGTAAATATATTGTGAAAAACAGATAATTAGAAAAAAATGCTTTAAATGCAATTCTTAGTGTATTATGTTCCAATGTTCCTATGCATTCATGTTTCAGCTGGGATCACAGTGACATTCAGACCTCTGGCCCCTGAATTCATTTTTTTGGTAACACTGGATGGGGGCTGAGATAGCTGCTGGAATATCTGTTCTCCAGGTGATTCTCAATATGCAGGAAAAATAGGTTGAGAAATGTGCTTCTGCAGATCTTGAAGTGAAACAGTTCATCTATTAATCTAGCTAATTATCTGCTTTGTGCTTCACATACAATTTTTATTATATTAAACCGCATTAATTCTTCTCACAATAATGATAATTTTATGTCAATTTAAAATTGGCTAAAGTGTGATAAAGAATGAAAGAGAAAAAGGAAAAATCATACCCCCTTCTTTGAGAAGTTTTTCAGTAATACAGAGAAAGTTCATGAAGCAAGTAAATGGGAGTATTAAAAAATAAATACTTTAAGACACTAAAAATGTTCCCATGGTGAAGGATAAAGGTTCAATAGAAAAAAGATGGGCTGGGGATCTAGCTCAGCAGTCTAAGCGCCTGCCCGGCAAGCGCAAGGTCGTGAGTTCAATCCCCGGTGCTGCAAAAAAAAAAAAAAAAAAAAAAAAAAAAAAAAAAAAAAAAAGAAAGAAAAAAGATTTAAGGGATACACTGGAGGTAGAGATGGCCCTGATTGGAGTCTTGACCATAGGTGCCAGAAGCCAACACCTCAGGCAAAAGGTCTCCTTTGCTAAGGCAGCTGGATGAGAGAGGAAGGAAGATAATGGCTGTAGATAAGGTTACAAATAATCTAACGGAGGGATGTGTGTTTCGACAGTCGTCCATCTCTGTTGAACCTTATCATCTTTATAAAATTAAGAAGTAACATACTTGCAAAGAGTGAACATGACAATGAAGAGATCTTACCTCTCTTTGTGGTTGCATTTCAATCGTTTTTAATCTGTAAAACAAGATAACCTGATGGGGGTATACAGGTATATTTAATTTCATTCTATTTGCACTTACATGGCTGGTATTTTCAAGAAGAAAATTGTTTCAGTCTGATAAAGCATAGTGATGATGCACTGAAAACAATCTGGACAATCAGTTCAAATTATGTTTTGTCATTTTGTCCTTAATTATTTTAATATAGTCTAGAGTTTTAAAATCTGAGTTGAATTAAGGTTCACATTCTTAAAAATTTTAGATACTTTGAATTATTTCTTTCAAAGTTATTTCATTCCTGTATGTTTTACCTTGGAAATAATTGCAATTTGAGAAGTAAACTGCATAATTGGGTGCATTTTACCCTTCAAGAATTATGGAATATGTTGGCAGAAATGGATTTTAAAGTCCTTAAAAGCCTGTTTCTTATTTAATGTCTAAGACAGCTCACCTTAGTCAGCAAGGCAGAAAGCGAATCTCTTCAAAGATCAAAATCAGTGCTGCTGGATAAATCAGCTAGCAGGAACTTTTGCACACTCCTACCCATATCATCCCTTCATCAGAAAATTGCCGAGTCGAATTCACTGATGCATGATGTGGTACATTGTAAATACACCTTGATCACTTTCATTCATTGTTTAATGGAGCCTGACTGGGTGGAAAGGTGAGAAAAAGATAAGGATGAATGCGAGTTGATGTGCTTCTTCCTCTGACATGCACCTCTGAATCTAGGGAAGTGATTCTTCCTAGTGGTCTCTTGCAAAATCTCTTCTTATGGTACCAAGATCAATTTACATTCCTGTAAACTTCTTTTAAACATTATTTTTTTTAAATTTAAGGCTCTAATCCTATTTGCTCTCATCATTGCTAGTAAATACCACTTGTCACTTTCCTTTTACTAGATTGAATTCAGCTGTTCATATGATGATTATTCATTTAAGCCAAAAAAAAGCTAAACCTGTCCTTGAAATCAACATTGAGTGTAGAATATATTATATTTACCGTAAAAAGAAGGATTAAGTTTCACCTTGGGACTTAGGATATCTCAAGTCTTTGAAGCTTCATTTTTCTCTTTGTCAATACCTCCATAGGTGATTATAACAAAGAGATAAAATATGGTAAAAATGGTTCACTGAGTCATGTCTTAGAGACATGGCACTCTTTTTGCTTGGAAACTGGATAGGACAAAATGCCATGTGCACATTTTCCTGCATGCATTTGCACTCCTGTTCCTTGTTAACCTTCTTCCCTTTCTCTGGTCAAATAGAAAGGTGTGTCTTTGTCCTTCAGAGTTCAAGTTAAATGTTATTTAAAAAGTACAGCCTGTCCATACCCTTTTCCCTCACAGCTCTTCTTTGAACTAATTTTTGTTTCATATATTTTAGAGTTAATATTCTAATAAGCTATAAAAACTTAATATTAGGTATTTTAGAATCTTAATGTTATTTGTGCTGACCCTTGCTTTTTTACTGACACCTATTACTCGTAAATGATTTTGATTTGCATCATCTTGCAGTTGTTGAATTGTTATTTTCTGGTTCCTTGTGATTTTTAAGAGATCTTTCCTTTCAGGATCACAAGCTGCAAACCTGTCTTCCAGGTCTGAAAGTCTATCCTCAGTTTCCTTCAAGTGGTTTTGCCGGCTTTCAATGGAGTTTTTAATTTCCTGGATATCTCTTTGAATCTATTTCATGCATTCTAAATCTTTCAGAAGTAATAGCAGAAAACTTCTCAAACATGGGAAAAGGATGTGATATACAGTTAAGTCAGGCATATAGAACTCCAGCTAGTCATAACCAAAATAAATCTACACCCAGACATATAATAATCAAGATCCCAGAAATTCAACACAAGAACAAAATATTAAAAGCTGCTAGAGAAAAGAAATAGATCACCTATAAAAGAAAACCCATCAGAATCACGACAGACTTCTCAACACAAACCATCAAGTCAAGAAGAGCTTGCAGTGAAATATTGCAGGTCCCAAAAGAAAACAACTTCCAACCCAGAGTGATGTACCCTGCACAACTATCTTTCAAAATTAATGGAGACTCAAGATATTTCAATGTGTTTATGTAGAAACAAACAGTGTGTTTATGTAGAAAAATGTTGATAGCAAACTTATAATTATCAACCCACCTCAATACAGAAATCCTGAATGATGGTACAGCACAGAAATTTAGATCCAGGAGAGGCCATAAAGGTCACTTTTAACTTACAAGTAAAGAATTTAAGTTGTCTTTAACTCAAAGAAGAATTGAATCATAGACAAAAGTATTTTGGTATCAAAAACCTTATTCCAGTTTCTGTTTTTATACTTATAAGGTCCTAGTATCTGAAGTATTAGTCTGCTTTTCTAAAGACTACTGAACAAAGAGTTCAAGATTCACTGATACTAATGACTGTATTCCTAATGATGTTTGTCAGAGCAGTGCTACTGAGCCACTTTTCATCTTACTATTTCATCTATTGGCCATGATCATGAGGCTGAGTCAATACATCATTCAAAATTGCATTGAATGCTGATTGTTCCCAGCATATATATTCTATAACAAAAATGAATGCACTGTTTGGAAGCTATTAATCTCATGAAACATCCTGAGGAGATTTATCTATACACCCATAGCCCATGGTAATCATTCATATGTGTAGGTTCACTTTATTACTTACATATATCCTTAACTCTAACCCTAACCCTAACCCTAATATATATATATATATATATATATCCTTTATGTAAGCAATAATATAGAAGTAAACTTCATAAATACTGTTATATAGGACTTAAAAAGATCTTTGCATTTATTTCTCATGTTCAACTGACATAAGCAAAAGTATAATGCTATTTGCATCAATATCCTGGGAATTACACACAATGAATTAATGTAAACTTCTCTGCACATCTAAAAGAAGAAAGCTTATGCATGTTATCTGGTCTCTGGAAAATTTCCAGCATCCTGAAAAGACTCATAACGAGTACCAAAAATTACATATACTAAAAAAGTCAAGCTAGAAAAACATCATTTAAATTTACCCTGTTTCCTTGTGTTTTGACAATGTGATTATTTAAAATACGTGTTTTTAAGGAAAAAATGAATAATGTCAGCCACTCTTTTAGGATTTGGCAATGATTTTCATGATTAAAACAGTGTGTTTATGTAGAAAAATGTTGATAGCAAACTTATAATTATCAACCCACCCCCAATACAGAAATCCTGAATGATGGTACAGCACAGAAATTTAGATCCAGAGAGGCCATAAAGGTCACTTTTAACCTATGAGTAAAGAATTTAAGTTGTCTTTAACTCCAAGAAGAATTGAATCATAGAATAGCTTGCTAAACAGTTTTTCAGTATCACTATAATTATGATGTTTATATAGTTCCATGGGAAGAATATACTGAGAGATTTAAGGCATAGTAAAGTAACTGATGAAAATAATTAAAAGGTCCTAAATATGTAGAGCTGGCTGGAAAATGATTGATGTGAAAGCTGATAGCTGGTTACAGTCATAGGAAATGGATTAATATTAAAGAGGCAAAAGTACTATTTCATAAGTGAGAAAGCGAAATGATATGTAAAAGTAATTACTAAAAGTAACAGGGTGAAATTAAGAAACTAAAAGCTGAGATAAAAATCAAAGTCAATTCATTGACAGTGAACCATATAAATGAGGATATTGAGCAGTAAGTAAAGAAAAGTAAGAGAAGTCCTTTAGCCTGGGGAAGTTACAATTATGTCAGGATAAGCAGCTCTACAGGAACAAAGAATATGAAAGATTTTGCCCATATAATATTTCAGTTACTTACCTCTCTGAGTCTGAATTAAAGAAATTACAAAGGTGTGCAGAGTTCTGGTAGGTACATTTAGTAATCTTATTAAGGTAATAGTGAATACTTGGAAAGATGACGCATGACAGCAGTTTTTATTAATAAGGATCTTATATGCCACTAAAATCTATTTATTAGTATTTATATAACTGGAATACTATATCACAATACTTATTTTGTTAAATAGGTTTCCAGCAGCATAATTTACCATGTAAGGGCACAGTCTGTACTGTTAACCAATGGAGACTGAATCCCAAGCATATCATTTTCAAGCTGTTACCATTGGCAAGTTACTGAACTTTTGTTCCTCAGTTTCCTCATGTGCAAATTTGGGACAGACAGATCTTATACAGAGTTTGTAATGATTAAATGAGTTATCAATGTTCATTGTTTAAGATGTTCATTTCTGAAATAATATTGAATTTTTATTCTTCAATTCAATAGCACTTCCTCAACTCTAAAAAAAACTATGTTTGAGGCTGAAGAAGGATTATTAATCATCCTCTTTGTATTAGGAACTTTTCCAGATACATGAACTATGAAGATGAATGAGATACCTTCTTCTTCTTGGGGGAAATATAGTAGACATTAAATATTATTATAATACATGATGTTAAATGATAATGGTATAGGTTACTAAAACTATTATAAGCTCAGATATAAAGACCAATTTTTCAAAAATGGGAGATCAGGAAAATCTTTCTAAGGGAGATTATTTTAAAACATCTGTAGTGTACATTAGAAAAATAACCATATATTCAATAAATTGAGCCAAAGATTTTATGTTCAGTCTTATTGTTTTTAAAGCAGGGGGATTATAATCAAACAATTTTGAAGATGAAAAAATATGGGCCAGAAGGGTCCAACTAGCCAGCCTTACTGATAAACTATGCAGACCATGCAGGACCCAGGAAGACAAAGAAAAGTCAGATAGCAACTCCCAAAAATCAGCCATACTGGGACTAGGAGGAGCCGATCAAGGATCCAACTAGGCAACCTCACTGATAAGCTGTGCAGACCGTGTGGGACCCAGGAAGACAAGGAAAAGTCAGAAACTCCCGAGAATCAGCCAGGCTGGGACTGGGAGGAGCTGATCAAGGATCCAACTAGCCAGCCTTTCTGATAAGCTGCGCAGACCGTGTGGGACCCAGGAAAGAAAAAGTCAGTGCCGCCTGTAAGCCTACCGGCATGCAGGCTGAAAATCACCAAACCCTCTCACCCCATAAGCCACCAGCTGGTTTGGAGGTCAGCCTGAGCTGATAGCAACTGAGGCACAAAAAACACTTGAAGGATTGTATTATTAGGTTGAATTTACGGGCATGGGGTTGACAGTCTGAGCATGTATAGGAAGGATAACAGTATGCAATACAGTAAATATGGGTTTTTTTTCTGTCTTGTTTTTAAAGTCTAACAATGTTCTTACTGTTTTGTTTTATTATTAATTTTTTTATTTACTCAATATTCTGTTTTGATTTGCTTTATTCTGTTTTGTTTTGGTCTGATTTTGCTATAATTGATGGAACGGAAAACTACTGTGAAGATAACAAGATATACTATAATAGCCATTATTGTTTTCCCATTACCCTGCTTTGATATTCTGTACCAATTTCACTGCTGTGTTTTGGTAGGATTTATTCTGTTTTGTTTTGTTGGGTTTTACTATCTTTAAAAGATAAAAAAGAAAAAATATGGGCCACTGTCTTGAGAAAAATCATTATCCTCCACCCCGAACTACTTGTGGATACGTAGGAGGGCTGGTTTCAACTGTTACCAAGACAAAGGAAGTAGATCAGAATGTAGAATAAATGTGTACCTTAAAATGTAGAAACATTACCACTTTTAATTAAGCAAATGAGATTTTAACTGAAATAAATTCATTGTTACTGTTATTTTCAAAGAATAAAGGAATAGAAGTCAAAATAAGTAATCTACATTAGTTATATTGGCATGGTTAATATTACAAAAGAAAAAATTTTAGAAAAATATTATTACTAATATGTCATGAAGCTAAGATTAAAATGTCCTCTTGTATTTTATTTGCACAACAATATCTGATACTAATATTGGCTAGTAGTGTAAATGTATATTAAGGCTATTAATAAAATTTATATGAATTGACTTTGTCAGAAGAACAAGAATATAAACCTTTAAAGAGAATCATGAGGAGAATTTTATACAAGAAATCTAGTGATAACTAAAATAAAGAAATTAAGATTAAGAGGCAGCATAAATACAGATAAGATGATAAAATTTTATAAATCATAATGAAATCTTTGCCAAAATCATAAAAAGACAAAATGACACTTTCAAATAAATCCTAAGGCCAGAAAGTCACTGTGAGTATACAATAAAAATAAATTATCTATGCAGACTATTAAACAGGATGTTTACAAAGCAGCAATAGAGATTTACATGTGGAGATTTTTCTAGAAAACTTGGTAAAAAGAAAGTGTATTTTATCAGTTTCAGTCTATGACAGAAATGATTTAAAATTGTGACTAATTCATTCAATAATATAATTAATACTGAATTGATACAGACTAATATCTATACTCCAAAGATACGTCTTTTTCTTTTTGTGAGGCTAAGCAATACTTAGGAAAACTAAGTAGTAGTATTTTTCACAATCAAGTCCCCAAGGCCAAAATTGTGCAGATGAAATGCTGTCATATGTAAACAACTCTGAATTAATGGGAAAAGATTCAGAATACAAAAGTCTTATTCAATCTAGAAGTGATAGAATCTCTGAAACAAAAAGCTTTTCCATTGAGAATTCTCAAATGAAAGAAATGCTCTATGAATGACAGAGATTTTAGGAAAAAGAACATGTATGGAAATTATGTTTTATGTTTGAATATAAAATGGTCCTCCATGGTGCCCCCCTCCATTTTAATATAAGC
>RJWT010020126.1:0-18092 GCA_004365215.1 Cuniculus paca
AAAGGCTGAGGACTGGGGTTGGGTCATGAAAGCCCATTGCTGCCAGGGCACTGGTGAAAGGGAAAGCCCACATACACGGAGGGGGGCATGCGTCACAGGTTAGTAGCAGAGCTGGACAAGAAGATGAGGGTGACACTCTATGGTTTTTGGATCTCTCAGTGGATCTCCATTTTTACAACAGAACCCAAGAATGCAATTTTTTTTTCTTTAGAAAAGTGTGTATTGAAGGAAGAAACCATGTTCTTAGAAAGATAATTATTTTTTAAAGACCTGTGTGAGACTACAGTAGTAGTATTTTACCTTCCTATGTTTAGAGAAAAATATCCAGACAGACCAAGGTGAAAATTCAAGTAAAATGAATATAAACATAATTTTGAATAGATTTTTGAGAACGCAAGTTATTTTAGTAAGCATCTCAGAGTAGTCTCAATTAGGAGAGAATAAGTAGAATCTGACTTGTGACAATCCAAAGCTCAAAAACTAGAAAGGAGCTGGCGGCAGAAACCTGTAGCTCTACTTACTCAGAAGGCTAACACTGAAAAATCACTTAATCCTGGAAGTTAAGGGTCAGCCTGGGCAACACGGTGAGACTCTGTCTTAAAACCAACCAACCAACCAACCAAAAGCAACAACAAAAAAGTAGGAGGAATTATTTTTGGAACTGTGATGATATCAAGATACCAAGAAAACCACCAGGAAAATGGTACCTCTCGCCAGATGCTTAACCCTATCCCGCTGCTCTAATCTCTTAATCATCCTGATAAAGAAATAGGATGATTATATATTAACTTAATACATCTGGAAAGCACCATGAAGATTGGCTGTGTCAGGTGAATGAAGGGAGTGGTGGTGATTACGTCATGGTTCTTAGCAGCAGCAGAAATTGTTCTTCACCGGAAACTTAAGTTCAGGAATGCCTCTTAAATCATGCATGTAGGGTTTTTCGCTGCATAAAACTGGCTTTTCAAATACACATTCCATGCATGTGTACATCTCTCAGTGCTGGAGTCAGCATAGTGACTTTGAAATGTCAGAAGCAAAGATCAAATCTTACCCTGTGGTGTAAGAAGTTAGTACGGTACGTGGCACACAGCAGAGCTTTGATACGTGTTTCATCAGCTGTGCAGCCACACAGGGAGACTCAAGGGTAAGGTGTCAGGCTTCTGAGAACAGGCAGGATACAGTTTAGTCTGCCATGTTTCTTCTGTTTCCTGTCACACCTCTTTTGGCTAAGAAAGTCCATGGCGCATGTCGAACAGATAAACAGCTTTGTAATGATCCTCTCAACAGAGGAAATAAAATAGGTAATGAATAAAATAGATAAAATAGTTAATGAATTCAAAATAATTTCCAGGAAAAGAAAAAGATCTGTGGACTGAGACAGTGACCTTAATTCTAAAACAAAGAATGTTCTTTCATTGATATCCTTTTGACATTGTGATTTTTTTTTTTGACCTGGAATTGAACTTAGGGCCTTTGGCACTGTGCCATTGAGCTATATCCCTGGTCCAACATTGTGATTTTTATACTTAAGTGCACAGGTATGTGCACTTTTACTTAGGTTCTCACAAATAGTGTAATTCAACATGCTCTAAACAGAACTTTCTAGAACAGTGTCTTTTCATGTCCTTTTCCTTATAATAAATGGCTCTATCACCCAAGCCAAAGCCTGTGAGTTATATGCCATCTCCCTATTCTTACCTCTCACATCTAGACATTGCAAGTCATATCAGTTCTACTTCTACTACTTCTAGAATACATCTCAAATCCTCAGCTCCTTGCCATGTCCATTGTCACCACCCCAACCCAGCCCACCACCATCTTGCACTATCGGGACCTCCTTATATGTTTCCATTTCTACTCTTCCACCATAGATGCGGCTTCCTGTACAGCATATACAGTAAGCCTTTTAAAATAGCAGTTGGATAGGGTTACTCTGTTCCCCAGTTTCAAACCTTCCAGAGCTTGCAATTATGCTTTTAAGATTCATTCATGCTATTGCAAATAATTGTAGATCATTTTGTTTTCACCTCTATATAATATTCTGCAATATGCCTCTAGTATTATAATTAGGTTCTCTAACATTGACGAAAATGTTGGTAGTTTCCCATTTGGAACTGTTATAAACTAAGCTACTATAAACCTTCTTTTGTATATCTCCTGGTACTCAAAGGTACATACTTCTTAGGGTATAGAACTACAAGTATAATTGCTGAGTTTTAAATTATGCAAAGTCAGTAGAATTCACTAAAACCAGGTGACAGTAATCTAGGATTGTAAAGTTAGTGGCATAAGTTTTTAAGGCAGGGATGCCAGGTGTGGTGTCACAGGCCTGTAATCCCAGCATTCAGGAGACTGAGGCAGGAAGATTACCATGAGTTGAGGCCAGCCTGGACTACATAGTGAGTTCAAGGCCAGCCTAACTACATGTAACAAAAACAAAAAAACAAAAAAAAACAAAAAAACAAAAAACAAAAAAAGACAAGAGTTTTATAATGTGATGATTATGAAAAGGGGGCTGCTATGGAGATGGGAGTGGGGATGCTTCAGAGCTGTGACTGTTGTTCTGATTTTTAGTTCAAATGGCATCTTTTTTTTTTTTTTTGGTACCAGGAATCAAACTCATGACCTCACAGTTGCCAGGCAGGCGCTGTGCCATTGAGCTGTGTCCCCAGCCTGATGGTGTCTATTTCTTAACAATTTGTTGGAAGGCACATTCACAATTTGTGTATAGATCTGAGTGATTGCATATCTCATGGAAAGTAGCTGCCTCCCCCAAATAATACAGATATACCCCAAAAGTTGTACAAATGGAAAAAAATTTCAAGATTTAACATTTTATGGAGAATAGATTTATTCCTTTAAAACTAGTCTGTAGATCTCATGGGACATGGTTTCTGGCTACTTCCTTTCTGCTTTCTTCTCAATGCACTTCCTGGCTCCCCCTTTTAGTCGTCACTGACTTTAGGGACTCAGCAGACTTCCTGTAAAGGGCAGGGGCCAGTGTTTTCAGTCTACCATCTCTGACAATCTGCTCAGTTCCTGCACTGCAGGGCACAGGCAGCCAGAGACTAGACCTGAGCAAATTTGCGTGACTGTGTGACAACAAAACTAGGTACAGAAATAGGCAGGAGGCGGCATTTGGTCTGCAGAATATAGTTTGCCAACTACTGATTTATTTTCTTTCAAATTGGACTGTTAGCTCCACAAGAGCCAGGCTGTCCCAATTACTGCCCTAGCTCTTAGGACATGGGCACATCCGCTGTCATTCATGAATGAGAGCACCTGTGCATTTAAGGCCATCACTTATCTGTGTCTCTGCCCTGCCCCGGATTCCACACAAATGAACCCTCCCAACCACAACTCAGGTACTTGCTGTTTACTGAGTGCCTCTGCGTGCTGGGAAATAAACAGAACCGTCGCTTGCATCATGTCATTCCACCCTCACAGCAGTGCTCTGAGTTACAGTCACTTCTGTTCTGCTCTATTCTGTTCTGTTCTGTTCTTCCTTTCTCTCTCTCTTTCTAGCAGTACTAGTGATAAGTCAGCGCCTTTACTCTGAGCTACATCCCTAGTCCTTTTTCAGTGTTTTTTATTTTGAGACAGACTTCACTAAGCTGCTGAGGCTAGCCTTGAACTGTGATCCCCCTGCCTCAGCCTTCTGTTATTTTCATTTTACAGAAAATAAGTTTCAACAAGGTTGGGAATTTTGATCAAGATCATACAACTAGTCAGTGCTGGGGCTGACATTCAGAGCCTTTGTAATTGACCTCTAGTCTAATATAGATGTTGTTTAGTAACGTGGATAGGAGCCTCCTAACTGTGAGGTTGCTTAAATTTTAAGTGAGATCACATATAAAAGATTCAAACTAGAATTTAGCATGCAGTACGATCTCAGTAAATGTTAGTTACTTGGTACCTTATCTTGCTTAATTCTTTCAAAGTACTTGAGAGCATTATTAGTATGATTATTACTCTTAATTTGCATTTAGTCCTAATTTAAAGCCCTCATTTAAAGTGTTTTAGGCCTAATTTACATTAAGGAATCAGGCTCAGTGAGTTTAAGATATTTGCTCAGATTTATGTCTCCATGGAACTGGGAAGCTGGATTTCAGTTTTGTGCTTAGACTTTCTGCTCAAGGAGATGTCCTAAGAGAGCAGATCACATGGAAGGGAAATTCCAAAGAGGGGATGTTACTGAAGGCTTCACCAAGGAGTGGAAAAGCTTGTTAAAGAGTAGAGTGTAGACAAGCAGAAATTGCAGGGGAGGTAGAAAATGGGGACTGGAAAGAGATGTTCCAAGTTCAGAAAGCACCTTGGTCAGTATCAGAGATAAGAAACAGTGACCCCCACAGGGGAGCAGAGCTGTAGGAGTGGTGATGAGGGAGGGGCAACCCTGGGGCTGCCCCAGGTCAGGCCCCCAGGCTGGGACAAAGGAAGGAAGGGAAGCCATTTAGAAAATTCCTTGTACTGACCCTGAAGAAGAAAGGACTTGGAGAACTTGGAGAGAAGTGGTGAGGGCTGTCAGGAAGAAGTGGAAAAGTGGGTTCCAGTGAAGCCATCGGAGAAACTTCCTGGAGCTGCAAGCAGCAGTCGTACGGGTGCCCCTGATGACCACCCCTGGTGAGCCACGTCCATTTCCAACATCGGGAGGAAGGTCGCACAGCAAGTGTAAAAACTGAGGCAAAATGAGGAGCTGGAGCAACCTTGGAGGAGGGTGGGAGTTTGGCAGGCTACTTATTTATGCGAATAACAGACTGAATGTTTTTTTTTTTAGTTTTTATTATTTTTTTTATTTGTCCAAACCAATTTTAACTGTGAACCTGCTTACTTCTCTCTCTAAACTGTTTCTGTCTCTGTCTGATCTGCCTCTCAGGTAGAAGTGGGTCCTAAGTGGACCACTTTTCATCCCTCTCCTTACAGTCCTATCTATACCACAGAGAGAAAGGGTGAGCCTGGGGACTGTCACCCAAGGGGATGCGGGGCCAGGGCAGAGAGCTGGGAGTGAGAGAGGAGTTAGGGAGACCAGGGGACAATGGTGCTACACATGGGGGAGGGTCCTTATCACCAGGGCCAGATCTCAGTGAGGCTGAGAACAGAGAAGAGGCCCCCCCCAGGTCTTTGCCTTGTGTGTGTACATCTTTGGGTTATAGGTTGGAAACACAAACCAATAAATGGGTGTTTATTGCCTGCCTTAATGACAGGTAGCTTGGCTGTAAGAAAAGGAACTCGCTTACACAGTGTGCACTCAGTGGGACAAGTGTCTGGTCCTTCCTTGTACATTCCTGGGAGGAGTGAGTGTGTTCCTGTGTTGCACACACCATACTGTAATGATGAGCTGAGCCTAACGAGGTCTTGGTTGGAGGTGAAGGAGAGGTTGATAGCTAAGGAAAGACGAATAGAAGAACCGATGGTACAATGCTGTCACTTGAATGTAGCTGCCTAATTCTGTGAAGATGGAAATCAGGATTTTAGTGCCCAATTTCACAGGGTTAGTTTGTGGCTAGTCATTAATTCATTGTTTAGTCTTCTTGTCAAGTGGCATAGATTTTTAGATCATGAGACGAGGGTAAGTAATTTTGTACTCTTTTCTCTCTGTCCCATCTTAAAATTTAGGTGTTTATTTGACCAAGTCGGTGTGTTGTCTAATGCTACTTAGATGACTAAGGGAAATTTCTGCATTAGGGTAGATAATATGAAAAAATTATAGCATCTGTCTAAACCTTGTTGTTTTCTACCTTTTTGCAGGAAAGATACTGAATCTTTCTTTCCTTTCTGGGATGGGTTTGTTTATTAACCCAACCAAGATCACAGGGGACGTTTTTTATTGCTGCATCTGGAAAAGTTCCAACACTGAGTCATGCATGCTTACTTTAGAAACTAGCCCAGATTAAGGAGCAGCAAACTGCTATGCAGCTTTTTAAAAGAAGCACAGCTAGCCACAATGAACAGAGAATGTTGAGAAACAAAGAATTGAATCGACTTGGCACTCTGAAAAAAATAACCTGAATAGAGACCGTTGTTTGTTCCCTGAGGTAACAGCAATTTACTGTTAAGTGTGCACACTTTGTCATTCGAATGCCATTCTCTTTTGGCCACCTACAAAGCCAGGGTCTCATGAACACAGCCAGGGAAAGGAAAGAAAAATGTAGCAGATGGCTGTCCCACAAGAGGTACATGAATCCCTTAGCATGGGAACACAATTTTCCAGCCTCCTTAATGTCTGGTATTTCATCCACAGTGCATCTGTTTCCTTAGCTTACCCCAGAGTTATCATCTACATTGAGAAGGAAAGCAAGAGAATATTATGCTTCAGTGCTTATTTTATGCTGTGAAAGAACAGCCACTGGTGCCAGGAGATGATGGAAAATGAAAACTTTAGGGAAGTCCCCATCAATTGCTCATTTTGAACTGAGGCAACAGGTAGAGCAGGACTCTGTTTTTTTTTTTTTTTTTTTTTGCAGCACCAGGGATCGAACTCACGACCTCACACTTGCCAGGCAGGTGCTTAGGCCGCTGAGCTAAATCCCTGGCTGCAGGACTCTGTTTAGATGGGGCTGCCAGATTTTCTCTGAGCTTCCAACCATGCCAGAAAGTCCAAGAGGTCCCTGAATACTGAGCTGGACCACAGGGGTACTCTAGTCCTCCAGCCTGACCCAGAAGTACCTGGAACACAAGGAGCTCTTTAAGTCAGTGGCACGACTCCATCCTCTACACACCTCTTCCTGCCTCTTATCACTCTTTAAAATAATCGGCTCTTGCGCCACACTGCAAAATGAAAGGAGAAAGCCAGATCTGGAATTGGAATAACTTTTCCATTACCTATTGCATGACCCCAGGATAAACTTAGACTTTTGGAATTAAAGTTTGAGTGGACAAGGGTCTTAAATCTTATCATATTGTTTCTTCTTCCTACTCCTATTTCCTTGCTGAGGAGAACTAAAATATCCCTTGATCAAGGGAAAAGTCATGTGAACAAATAGAGTTGTTTGGATTCTCTAGGCTGAAAGCGTATTGTCTAAATGTTGCATGGCACATAAATCTTTGTGTTAAGGTTTTATCTTGATGCAAAGCATTTTCTTTTCAAAGTTATCTGTATTTTTTCAGCCTCTAGTAAATAAAACATGCTGGATATCATTTCTCATTATTAACCCCTTCACATAAAATTTCTGAGAAAAGGGAAAGAAGGAATGTCCGTGGAGGAATTAGAGCTCTCACTGGGTTGTTGTAGACACCCAATGAATGGCAGTTCCTTTTTTTCTCTTTTTCCATCAGATGGATATGACCATCCTGCTTCCTGCTTTAGGGTTAGAATTAGGGTCGGGGAGCATGACAGGATAAGGAAGGACTTTGGCTGTGTGAGTCCCAGCATAAAAAAAAAAAAAATGAGTCAACAAAATAATTTTGTTTCCACCCACTGATTGGCATGTGTTGCTTGCCACTTGGATAGCACTTGTTACTCTGTGATTCAATTCAGGGGCCCTAAACCTGAGTCTCAGCCAGTTCAACCAGCTCAACTCCTGGCTGTCCTGGGAACACTCCCATTCTTTCCCTCATGCTGTATTCTCTGGCTGGGAGTCGCCTTTTATTCCTTTCTAGCTAGCTCACACATCCTCCGTTCAACCTCTACTGAATCTCCTCAGTCTAATGTGATGCCTTCCTTTGAGTTCACCCATCATGGTGCGAAGGTGAAGGATCTGAGTCCTCAGTCTGACTGTGTGAGTTCCATCCAGACTCTGCTTCTAACCTGACTTGCAAGGTTTAAAGAATAAGTGAACCTCTCTGAATGTTTCTTTGTGAATAAAGGAGAAGAGTAGTGCAGTAGAGTTGGGGATTAAAGGAAATGCACATAAGATGGGCTCCATCTGCCATTTGCTTGTGTCCTGGTCTGGCTGAAAGGCAAGGCTGGCTCTGCCCTCTGGATATTTGAAGTATCGTTTGCAAACCAGCAGCATTGCAGTCGCCTGAGAACCTGTTTCCTGTGCTGGAATTCCAGAGCCTTCTCTGAGCCTGTGGGCTCAGCAGCTGCAGGTTAACCAGGTCCCCATGTGATGCAAACACTGTATGTACCCCTATTTGAGAAACTCTGTGCTCATTTAATTGAATTTAGTTTCGGAAGCTAGTATTTTAATTATCCCGGTAAGTCTCTCCCGGAAAATAGATTCTTAATTCTATAAGATCATCAGATAACTTATTTACTTGTAAAATTCCTTTAGGCTGTGGATTTCCAGTGTGTTTCCTGGAACAGCAGCATGAGGTCACTTGGGAATGTGTTAGGAATGCCCATTTTCAGGTGATTCTGATGTAAACTATGGGTTGCAAAGAACCCCTTCAGAACAGAAATACCACATCAGTAACATGCATCTCCTTCTTCTACCTATCTTGTTATCTTGTTAATTTCATTTTCTCTGGCCTGTCTCTCATAGAAGCGAAGCAGAAAACCATATAGTCGTGTTTCCTCTTCATGTTTGCTGCATTTCCTTTCATGCACAGGTTAATGTCTACCTGGCAGGCTTATGTACATCCTAACAGTATTTCTGGTAGATGGAACACACAGTCTGTATGACTTCTCTGCAGTCCCTATATTTTGCTTTATTTTGTTAATTTTATTCATTTTTCGAATAGGTGATAGATGCACATGGTACAAAGTTCCCAAGGTACAAGAGTTTACAGTGACAAGTAAGTCTCCCTCGCCATTACCCAGTAATATAGTTTTCTCTGCAAAGGCAATCACTGAACTTTCAATCATTCACACATTTATTGAGCACCTACTATGGACCAGGTACTGTTCTGGGCACCAGATATAGAAAAATACAAACAAAGTGCCTGCACTCATGAAACTTACCTTTTGATTAACAATTTCTTATAGTGTTTGTTCAATAATCTAAGTTTTCTCTAGTCAATGCACTACAGTAGTTAAAAAGTAGGTCTCTACTGTCAGACCAATTAATTTTGAATCCCATCTTTTCCATATTGTAAGTGGTCTTGAGTTATTTATTCCATCATTGCAGACTGCATTTTATTGATCTTAAAATAGATACAATAGTTCTTTTTTAAATAACAATGTGAGAATTAAATGGGATAATACTGTATATACAACACACTAAGCCCAATGTGCATGACATAGTAAATGCTCAATAAATATTAATGTTGATTATAATGATGTGATCTCACTTTCCCATGTCATAGACTAGAAATGGTTCAAGAATTTCTTATCTTGGTAGTTTTCATTTTCTCTCTTTGCTATATGATCAAAAATCAATTTTTAAAGAATAAGCAATAAATTTAAGTCATTTAAGTTTGATCAGCTGCTTGTGTGTACAACTATTCACAAGTTCGATTAAGAAGCCAACTAATGAATCAGAGTATAGTGATTATGTTCCTCTTTATTTGTTTAATCTAGCTTTTTAAAATCTCATGTAATTTGAAGATTTTGTACTATAGTATGTATTCATTTGGAGGTTTTTTCAGCTTTTTAGTGTTACAAACTACATATCTTGGGGACATTCTGTATTTCACAAAAAGCACTGCTGAGCAAAAATTTTAGCAATATAATTTGGTGTGGTTATTTTAAAGAACTCCATGATTCAAGTCTGCAGTCAGATGAGAAAGCAACTTTCAGTCCTTAGAAAAGCAACAAAAGTGTGTTGTAGTGATTTTAAAGTGGGAAAAGACTGGATGAAAATCACCTTAAAAGAAAAAGGGAGGGGGGAGGAAGAGGGAGAGAGAGAAAGAGAAGCCCTAGCACAAGAAAACACCTTTAAATATTAGACCAAGAGCTGTTTCCTTTACTCAGCATAAAAAAAATGATCACAAGAGGGCAAATGAAGATTACAAGGAATTTGGAGCACATATATCAAATTATCTATTGGACCACTGAATAGAAATCTAAAAAGAAATAAGGCCACACCTATTTGGTCTACCACAGTCCTGGTAATTATTTAATATATTCTTTATGTGTTTCTGTATTTTGTATTGTTTTCCCGATAGGCAGGTTTATGGATCTATGAATGGGCCATTGTAGTACTTGAAATCTCTTAAGCCTGGTCGGCCACGGAAAGAGGACCAGCCAGAAGGCATAGCTAGGAAAGCAAAGCGTAATGCCTCCGTGGCATTTTTATTATTTGGTTAATGGTGGGAGCAAGGTAGATTTAGGGAGTTTTGTCTTCTCTTACATTTTCTAGGTTCTGGTATATTGTTGACAGAAATAGATTAACAAAAATAACCTTGACACTCAAAACTAAACAGCGGAGGCTTTATCTATCAGCACTGGCCATTGTACTGGTCTTTGTCTATACTAATCATGCAAAGTACTATAGAGCTAACTCCTAATTTACTAAGGTTGCATTAGCTAGGCAGCATATGGCTTCTTCAGCTTACCTTTGACCTAATCATTTCCATTTTTCTCTGACTTTGGTGACCTATTACAAAGCAACAACTAGCCAAGCATGGGGGTATAAGCCTGTAATTCCAACTATTCAGGAGGCAGGAGCATAGCAAGTTTGAGGCCTGCCTGGACAGTTTAGTGCGACCTTGTCTCAAAATACAGCTTAAAAGGGGTTGCGAACCTAGCCCTGTGGTGGAAATAATAACTCAGATTTATAACTTGGTGGTTTAATTTATTATTATCTCCCATGGCTCTGTGAGTTACTGGGCTCATCTGGGCTCTAGGGTTCCTCTACAGTGTTGTAGTCAAACAACTGCGGAGGCAGGAATAACATGATCAGATGTCCAAGATGGTGCCTTCCTTCAAAGATCTGGCTTTCAGCTTCAAAAGGTTCTCTCAAGCTTCTTTATAACACAGTAGACTCATGGACAGTGGACTGACTTCCCTACCTAACCAGTGTTCCAAGAGACTGAGAAGATACAAAATTTGTTTGAACTCAGACAGTCAGAGGTCATGCAAAATCACTTTCCCTGAGTTTTATTGTGCAAAACAGCAAAGTTTTCACCAACCCAGATTGAAGTAAGGGCTCTACACAAAGGTATGAAAAGAAAGAAGCATGGGTCTTTGGCGGTGGGGCTGGGGAGGGCATCTTTCAAGACTGCCAGTGCCCTCTTTGCCCACACAAGTGTTACTTCACTGGCCAAGCACATCTAGGAATCATGAGCCCACCCAGATACTTCTTAGTAAGTGAAAATATGTGGCTCTTGGAAACAGACATAGATATACAGATTTTATTTTTTAAAAATGACATATTTCTGACATTGTGTTATGCATGAATAAAATTACCTTGGCTGGCTTATTCATACTTTCACCTATAGGTTAGAAACCGCACTAAACAAAATACTTTTGGATTATACAGTGGGTTAAAAAGCAGTTAACAGTTCACTCAATACGATTTATGTCACTCCTTTCTAGTCTTTGCTATAGTAGTGTGTTGCACTGCACAGTAATTATAGAATGTTTCAAAGGAGAGTGGATCATTTTGTTGATATCATTCAATCATATACAGTATTCTTTTAACAGTATCCGTTCAACAAATATTTGTTGAACACCTATTCGAGCCAGGACCTGTGTAAGTTACTGAGAGCAGGGACATTTCCTACTGATGCTGCTGGCTTTTGTCTTTACTGATAGGAAGGATAATGAATTAGGTGCTAATTATGTAAGTTCATACAAGCAAATATTGGGCGTTACAGAAAGCTGTGTTAGAAGAGTCACAGTGCTGATAAATCCCCTTACTTTGTGCATTATTTTATTTAATCCATGCAGGAACTCTTGGAGTAGGGGCAGCCTTATGCCAGTTCCGTAGTCCTTGAAACTACTATGACTCTGAGAATTAAACGGTCTTTCAAAGATCATCCAATCAACAAATAATAGGTTTTGAATTTGAACCCAGAACACTTGCAGCACAAAACTGCAGCAAAATAATACCTTTGTTTTTATTTTTGAAATCCTGCCTTTTATTTATTTATTTATTTTTTTTTTTTTTTTTTCCTCTTTTTGAGACAGAGTCTCACTATGCAGTTCAGGCTGGTCTTGGGCTCACTTTGTAGCCTGCGCTGGTCTCAAACTTGCCATGATCCTCCTGTCTCAGCCTCCTGAATGCTGGGATTATAGGAGTGTGCCACCACACCTGGCCTGAAATCCAGCCTTTTAAGAACTATTTTCACTGTGCTAGAATGGTTAAGAACATAATTACTGCCATCATGCTACTTTAGTTTTTGGCCAAATGTATTGACAGCTCTTATCCTCGCCCAACACAGGGTTCATGTTGATTTCAGAGTGACCATGCTGCAGTAGAAGAGGGACGAGCAAAGAATAATGGAGACTTACTTTCCAGACTTTACTGGAAGCCAGTCATCAAGTTCAATCTGAAAAGAGTGCTAACGTGCTATGGCATGGAAATTTAAAAAACAAGAATAGAACAAATTAACCTGTTTATTAGCCATCATAAATCACACAGCTATTTACGGGGTACTTCCAGTATGCCCGGTGTGCAGAAAAGATGACTGATTCCTAGTCTAGGGATTTCACCAGGCAATGAGAGAAACTAAGCAGGTATTTTTACTAGCAGCTCATTCTCACAAGCGCCACCCACAGGAGGGGACACCTGGCTTGAAATGCTGGAAGGGGGTGGGGCTGTGAGAACAGTAGAAAAAGTACTGAAGTGGGTAAGCGGGGAAAAGGTTCTCTCCGGAGAGTACACCCAGTGTAAGGTTCAAAGTCCAGGTGTTTAAGGAATTCCAGGGACTGAAATGACTGTGTGATGGCAGACAGGGTGGGTGTGGTAGGAGGGTGACCAGGGTTGAAGCTGGTCATGAATCCGCTGGGAAATGCATTGCATCCCTAGCCCTGGCCTTGTTCCGAATTTTGAAGGCATGGCAGCCACTGAAAAAGGCTTCCCTAAATTGTATGGATTCCGCTTTTGAGACTTTCCTGTGTAAAATCACGGCTTTCCTTCTTTCCAGAGCTGGAAAGCGATTCTTCCACGTAGTTTTCCGTATACCCTAGGCAGTGTAAATGGCTTCCCTTCTATTTCTGTGCATTTATAATGTGGGTTACACCCAGAGGAACCAACCAGGACAAAGGGTGTCATATCACGTTCATATTGCATGAGTCGTTCATTTTTCATTCATTTATGTATTTACCCAGGGGGGAAAAATTGTCCCCCACTTCATCCGTGCTGCAGATTGCCCGGAAGGATAGACGCACCGTCAAGGAAGAAAGGCTACAAGTTAGCGTACTTCAGCAAGACAGCGTCAGAACTCATTACTTACTTTTCTAGTCTAATTCCACAACTTTATTGGGGGAGGGGACCGAAAAATGGCTTCTGCAGTGTACCCAGATGGGGGATGCACAAACCCCGCTAGTTTTTTCCTCATTGCCAATATAAACAGGGTGGAGCCGCCTAGAAGGGAGGCCCTGGGTTCCAGGGAGGAGACAATGTAATAGTAAGGAGGCCAACACCTCCAGGCACCAGCTCCTACCCAGGCATCAGAGCCCCTCCCACCAACGCCAGTTCTCCCTGGGCTTGGCTTGGCTGCCTCTCCCGGGACCTCTCCAGGGGGGAGAACCAGTTAGCCCCTTGAGTGTATTAAAGAGTTGGAAGGACTTGTTCCAAAAGTAAAGCAACACACCCTGTTGCTTCCCCCTCACACCCCAGCTGGTCTCACTAACGCTCCCGCCTCAAACTCCTGGTAAAAAGCACTGGCCGCAGCCTATCCCGGAGCTCGTCTCCGCGAGTGCTGGGACTGCGGCTCTTGCCCTCGGCCCCAGGGTTTCACAACCTCCACTCAAGGGCAGGCCCTGCCTCGCTCTTTTCCCCTCCTTCCACCTGACAGGGACCATAAATAACTGAGGCTCCGGGTGTTCCCAGCTGAGAACAAAGTTGAAAGTTTGCCTGGAGCTCCCAGCCACTCCCCGCCGGGGCTACTTCTTTGTTTTCTTCTACTGTTTTTCCCTCTACCTGGGGTTGGCCGTTTCTTCATTCATTTTTGAGAAGAATCGCCTCCTAATTAAATGCGGCACCTCCCGCTTTCTCCCTGCTTTTCAGGCTGTTACCCGGTTAGGCGCCGGGCACTGGTGTCAGATTACCGAAAGGCTACACCAGAGCAGTCCTCATATTTACATACAAATAACTCAGGGGCTCGCACTGGTGTCCCCACTGGGGCCTGCTAGGGGCTTGCCCGCCGAGTGCTCACTCCAATCAGGGGGCGCTTTAAAAGAATGTCCGCCGAGCCATCAAAAGGATCTTAATCTCAATTAAGTGTTGGCTAGATTTTTATTTTTGTCTGAAATTTTGGAACTCTTGGAAGTCTCATGAGTGGGAAACCATGTGTAGTTCCTCACTTACCTACGAGGAGTACAAGATGCTGAGGCAGACGCCGCAGCCGTGGTGAAGAGTGGAGCCCGTCTTCCTGGGCTGCTTGGAAGTTGATTCTAAATCACTGCGTAAGGAATTCCTGGAAACGTCAGGAAAGCATTTGATCAGCCCCGCCTGGTGGAAATGGCTTTACCGCAGAGTAAGCTCTTTCTTTCAATTGTACTTGGTATGTGCTGGTTTTGTTTCCGAGGCAGTGGATGCGCTAGGAGCCCAGCTGTAAATAGTGACTTAAAATAATCTCTTGGTACTAGGCGATAGTAGAAAGTTGATCTGTTTAGTTTTCACATTTGCAAAAACAGTAGTTGACAGTGTATTTTTAGACTTGATTGGTAGTTTAAAGCTGGGCTCTGCCCGTTTCCTGAGTTTAAATGAATGGAAATTGTAAACGGAACTGAATGAAGGAATGGGAAAAAATAGCCGGGGCCCATGAATCACTTACCTTTTGAGAAACATGCACGTTTTTGAGATCTTTTTGGGTCAGCCAAGTTTGTGTCCAGAAAGAAAAGGAGTCATAAAAAGAGTTTGCCTGTGTGTGGAAGGAACTTTTCCACAGCCTGGGCTACATTTTGAGGAGGATGAGAAACGTCCCAGAGGGCAAAAACGATTGAAAAACCTGCCCTGTCACTCTTGGAATGTGGCTTTCTGTGTGAGGTCATGTTAGGCATATGTGGCTAGTAAAAGTGGTTTATGTGATTTAACCCTTTACATTGGTAGTTAAAGAACACAAGCCCCCATTTATCTCTTTAGAAGGTAGAGTTGCTTTCCAAGTAGATTTAAAGCATTGGGACGGTTGAGTGAGTTGATAATTTGAGAAGTTTACAAACAGTGCAACCTTAATATTTCCAGGGTTCCCCTAAACAAGTAGTTCAAGCTCACTTTTATACCTTGCTAGTTTCTTGCATAATCCCCGAGCGGAAATCTGGTGTGTGCCAAAAAAAAAAAATTTTTTTTTAAAAGTGTGTTCCTTTCCTACATAAAACTTTAAGAGCTGTAATGCAGAGGTATCCCTTATTTTGCAATCCACATCCATTCAGACAAGCTGCCCTCACCATGAGTAAGGTGAGGAAAAGGCTAACTTAAAGGATCCACCTAGAGCTTTAAAGGAAAGGATAGAGTTAGAGGTGTTTAAAAATTGGTACTTAATACTCAGCGATGGATATGAACTTGATTTACTCTTGAAATTGTGTACTAACTTCTTGTACTTTCTCTAAGTGGCAGCTGCAAACCTCCAGGGGACAGGGGGCAATGGTATGAGATAAAGGATGACTTGCTGATGATCAAAGGAGTGGGTTTTCTCCACAAATGAGAGATACACAGAAAGGAGGCTTCTGATCTTGGCTTGATCTGTACCTTCTGCAGGTGAAGATGCAATGACAGGGGACACAGACAAATACTTGGGGCCGCAGGACCTTAAGGAACTGGGTGATGATTCCCTGCCTGCGGAGGGCTACATGGGCTTCAGTCTTGGAGCTCGTTCTGCGAGGTACTTTTGTTGCTTTTTTTCATAGTTAATGTAAAACAACCATGGTTTGTCATAAACCAACATCATTTTTAATTTTCCACATTGTTCCAGAATATGCTGTTTGGATGAGGGTGTGAATTTGGTGAAACATTTTCAACTAAGTTATAACATGCTCTGCTATTTTCTTTCATAGTTTTCAGTCCTTGATTTTATGTGATCAAATATGTTTATCATTTATTTTTTCTTTCCCCTACTTTACAGTTCTGCCTCAAACGTAGTAATAACTGAGCTCACTAGCAAAATCAGGGGAAGTCAATCTGGGTCACATGTCTCCAAATTAAATTTTGTCCCATATCAAAAGAAAATCTTGTTTTCAATTAAGAAATATGAATATGGGTTGTTTACTCTTTATTGCTGAAGGAACGAACTCATGATTGAGACTTAAGGAATCCTTGAGTTATATTTATTAAAATTGTCTACCAAATGTAGAAATCTCTTCTGCAACTGTTCCATTATTTTGTTTGCAAAGGGACCTGTTAGTGTAAGGGTTACTTACCTTAAGTCACAGAGAGGAATGATGGTGAATTCAGTCCTTACTACTGAAGCATAAAACTTGTACACCGCAAACCTTGACTCAAACTTTTTTACACTGTTTTAAAGAAACAAGACCTTGTCCAGAATTTGGAAGACTTCTTTTTTCCTCATGTGGATTAACAGCTTGTTTGCTGACAGTCAAGTTATTTTAAAGCTAATAATTAAACCTAAGCCAGAACCCTGAGGACATTTTCCTATAGTTTAAGAATCTGTTGTAAAAGTTTCATTGTCTAATAGTAAATGGCACTTCCCACAAAGTAAACCTTGGAGTTTATTCTCAGTGAGGTTGCTATGGCCAGTTTAGATACTGAATTGATTTTTCTTTGAGTTAGTCTTTTTTAAATGAACTTCATAGACTTAGAACTTTTTCTTTCAAATGCACTTGCAAAAGGCCTTAAAATCTTTCTGTAGCAGGTGTCATAAACCAGAAGAGGGGAACAAACTGAAAATATGCAATGTTTTAGATAATCATAGTGATGAGTTAAAACTGAAAATATGCAGATTTGTAAAGGCAGTATAGATTCTTTATATCTTGTTTGTATCTTGTTCAACATTCTGTAGCTTTTATAATCAAATAATTAGCTGCTTCTCATCCTCAAATTTGTGAATCATTCATTAGCATGTATGAAATTATAGCAGCTGACCTCTAGTGAGATGTGAAACCAGAGTATTGCCTGTTATAATTTTTTAAGATTATTCCAAGGCTGTCACACTTCTAATTTTGATTACACCATTATTTGTTGCTATTATATGTGAGTCATTTTTTTACATTAGCAACTTATGTTATGCTCAGAGGCAAATATTTTTTAAAAACTATAAAGCAAAGACTTTTAAGCACTTTGTTAGAGTATTATCAAGTAAATTATTCTGAGTGTAACATTGTAAAAGGAACGTGTTAAATGTGTAACTCATTCAACCATAATATTTTTTTCTTTTTTCCCTGTCTGATTTTTTCGTATTCTGTTTCTCCTGTTTTTCTTTTCTTTTTTTTTTTTCCTAAAAAAATTTTAAAAATAGTCCCAAGATAAGGTAAGAAGACATGGCGCTTTTATGATGTTTCTCCAACCTTCTGCTCATGTTCTCATTTTTGTTTTCTTCAGCATTGTGATGTGCTGTGCTGCGATGTGCTGTGCTGCGATGTGCTTTTTTTTTTCCTGCTTAGCTTTAGAAAATGAGTTTTGTGACTAAGAAAATTAGCAAAAAACTAAAAAATATATATCTGTACACATATATTACTTAAGGCCCAAGTGACTGAATACTTAAGGAACTTCTCTTAACAAATTTTGTGCAGTGCATGAAGTAACTGAAAAAGATTTCACTAGGCTTAAAGGAAAAGTGTGGATTTGGTGGGCTTTTTGTTTGCTGGATGCTGTTTCGAGCAGTGCCAGGTATACTAGTATAATTGTAGATGTTGAGTGAGGCATGTTTTTCTAACACTTCCTATAGTTAACACTTAGGGTATATCGATGGCTACAAATAATATCATTGGCATTAGGGAAAAGCTATTTGATGTTTTTAAGATCCCCAAGCAAATAATCAATAGGTTTAGTACCTAAAAATACTTAGATGTGTTAAGGACTCAGAGTGAAACTTCTTGGATTTAATTGGTTCCATCTGTCTTATGTAAGTTGGTCTAGAATGACCAGGAATAGAAACTTTAGACATCCAGTAAAATCAAGAGAATTTTAGGCCTTTCTGGTAATAGC